>JARQOC010001923.1:0-32487 GCA_033576535.1 Allobates femoralis | reverse complement strand
TATTTAGCCATAGTGTTTTCCTCCTATTTCTAGCATGTTTATTCCCACAGGGTATATATTGTGCACAGGTCCTATTCAGGATGCTAATAAACGTCTCCCATTTGATTTGTGTACTTTTATGTCTGAGGACATTGTCCCAGTTTATTGCACTAAGATAATCTCTTATCTGTTGGAAATTTTCCTTCCTTAAGTTTGGTGTCCTTGCAGTCCCTTTACTACACATGTTTTTAAAGGATACTTGAAAACTTATTAGTTTGTGATCACTAGTGACCTCCAACCCGTATATTTGATATGCGGTCCAGTCTGTTGGTTAATATTAGGTCCTACAGTGCCCCCCTTCTTATTGTATTCTGAACCAGTTGTGCAAGGTGATTGTCTCTCATAATTGTCAAAAACCTTTTACCTTTGCTAGAACTGCAGGTTTCTGTTCCCCAATGTATTTCAGGGTAGTTGAAGTCCCCCATAATAATTACTTCTCCCTGAGTCGCTGCTTCATCTATTTGCTTTATGAGGATATTCTCCTCCACCTCCATTATTGTTGGAGACTTATAACAAACCCCTGTCAGTAATTTATTATTTTTTTCCCCCTCCCCTTATCTCCACCCACAGGGACTCTACATTTTCATTAGATTCACCTATATTATCACGCAGGATGGGTTTTAAGGATGATTTTACATATAAACACACACCTCCCCCTCGCTTATTTGTACGGCCATTTCTGAACAGACTATAGCCCTGTAAATTAACAGCCCAGTCATGGCTCTTGTCCAGCCATGTCTCCGATATCCCCACCATGTCATAATTATTTTTCAACAAAATTAATTCTAATGTATCCATTTTTTTGGTGAGACTTCTGGCATTATTATACATGCACTTTATGCATCTCTCTTTACCTCAATTTCTTCCTACTATATTGACTGTTTTAACCCCACCCCCCATGCCACCCCCAATTTAATTACTTGTGCCCAGGTTACTATTTACACTATCTCCTCCTCCTGTACAATGAATACCCTCCTCCCCAATCCCTAGTTTAAACACTCCTCCAACCTTCTAGCCATTTTCTCCCCCAGCACAGCTGCACCCTCCCCATTGAGGTGCAGCCCGTCCCAAGCATAGAACCTGTAGCCAACAGAGAACTCAGCCCAGTTCTCCAGGAATCCAAACCCCTCCTTCCTACACCAATTCCTGAGCCACTTATTTATTTCCCTAATCTCCCTTCGCCTCTCTGGTATGGCACGTGGTACAGGCAGTATTTCAGAGAATACTACCTTGGAGGTCCTTGCCTTAAGCTTGCAGCCTAATTCCCTGAAATCATCTTTCAGGACCTTCCACCTACCTCTAACTTTGTCATTTGTGCCAATGTGCACCATGACCGCTGGGTCCTCACCAGCCCCTCCCAGTAATCTGTCAACCCGATCAGCGATGTGCCGGACTCAAGCGCCAGGTAGGTAGCACAGTGTTCGACGATCCCTGTCCTTGTGACAGATTGCCCTATCTGTTCCCCTAATAATTAAGTCCCCCAATACCAGCACCTTCTGTTTTCCCCCTTATTGGAGCAGACACTCCTCTGGCTTTCAGAGGTCATGCCTTGCTGCAGCAGTGCTATCCCTGTACTGACACCCCCCTTATCTGCCAACTTAGCAAATTTATTGGGGTGTGCCAGATCAGGGCTAGCCTCCCTGGCACTCTTCCCTCTATCCCGCCTTCTGTCACCCAGCTATTTGCCTTACAGTCCTGCAGCTCCATGCTACCATCCTCCCCCCATCTGTCCCATTGAGCAGCTGTTCAGTGAGCAGCAGACTCCTTTCCAAATTGTCTATGGATCTCCGTGTCGCCAGCTGTTGATTTATATCCAGTATCTGGGCTTCCAAATGCACAGTGTGCTCACATCTCACATAGCAGTATGCACCCTTGACCGGCTGTTCATGAATTCCATACATGTGGCAAGATGTATACTGGATGGCATTGTCAATTATGGAGCTCATTTCCTAATGGGGATTGCACCAGACAGATGATAAGTAAAAAGAAATATAAATTATTAATAAAATACAACCAGCAATTCAGTAAGTCCTCTCTTCCAAACTCCCTGAATCCAAAGTCACTGAATCACAAGTCACACACTTACTTCCGTTCGCACTTACACTCCGGTCACACTCAGCTTGCACTCGCTAAGGAAGATTTAAAGAGGTTTTTTCTTTTTCCCTTCAGCAGAAATCCAACCTACAGCTCAGTGACCTTCCAAAGGAAGTGTGTCTGTGTGTGGCTTGTGTCTTTGACTGTGTGGCTTGCATGTCTGTGTATGTGGCTTGCGTGTCTGTGTGTGGCTTAGTGGGTGCGGCTTGGGTGTGTGTGGCTTGTGTGTGTGTGGCTTGTGTCTCTGTGTGGCTTGTGTGTGGATTCTAATCAACCTGTAAACGTGAGATAAATGCGCATAGGGTCTTATCCTTTTTACAAAGGGTTATAGTGGTGTATATCAGGAACTGCTCACCTGGTTCGGTTGTGTATGCACAATCTGCTGACTATGTTTTATCTGAAAAGAAATGATTTAGCGGACAAGGCTATAGAAAGTATACAAGAAATGACAAAAAGACTTTCCAAATTTGAAGTCCATCCAGACTATAAAATAATATACTCCAATATTTGTACGAACATTACTCAAATAGAACATGAAACAATATTGAGGAAATCAAAAAAACTCAATAGAGACAGAAAGGACTATTTTAACACAGATAAAACAAATGAGGAGATTCAGGAAGAAAGGAACAGCTACACATAGAATAAGAAAAAACAGGCACAGCTGAGACATAGATCTTTTTCAGAATCAGGAGCCCCTGAATATACCATCAGTTACCCTACCAGAAGGTTTTCCAATAGTAGATTTAATAAGACCCTCAATAAACCTATAAATGATAGCAAACCTACAACTATAGATGGGACAAGTAATTTACATAAAGAGAACAAAACCATAAAATATAAAATCATTGATGATAATGAGATTATCACTAATGAGAATCAACACGATGAGAGTGAGGAGCAAGTGACACATGTGGCAATGAATCCTGACATTATGATCATTAATGAAGGGAATTTAAGTGAGATGACTGAGGAAGAAAAAAATCTAACAGGAGATGATTTAGAGAATACAACCAATGAGCTAGGGTCCTCTGACACCTGTGATGATGAATCACTAACTTCTGCCACTGAATCAACATTTATTGATGCTGACTGGGATATAATTGAATCTAGAAAGAAAGCTGCCCAATTAGAACAGAACACCAATAATACAATGGCAGAATTAAATGAGAGTACCAATAAAAATATAGTGAGATCAAATAACACAGTGACAACTAAAGCAATTGTACATGAAAGAACAAAAGAAGGGAAAGTTATTGAGAACTCAACACTAGTGAATCTATAGTATCAGAGGAAGACCATTTAAATAAGATCAAAGAACAGATCACTAGGATCAGTAGAGAAAGACCCCTACAACCCATTGTCCTACATGAAACTAAGGAAGCTACAACCAGTTTATCTTCAACATATATAGATAGTAGAAAAACAACCATCTCAGCAGCTCTTCTGACTAAACTTACAACACCCGGAGAATTGTGTAAAAATAAAGTAGTCCTAATTGATATCACCAACACCAACAACAATGGTTTGGTCCCTTTTTTAAACTCAGCAAACCAACAAAACACAATAAGGCTGGCTTCACATTAGCGTATGGAACGCTGCGTACCAAACGCAGCCAAACGCTTGCGCACATGCTTTCCTATGTTTAACATGGGAACGCATGTGCCTGCGTATGGCTGCGTTTGGCAGCATTTGCGTTCGGATGCGCATAATTTATGCGCCCTCCGACCGCACTCCAGACGCAGCTTGCAGCATTTTTTTGTGCGTTCGCAGCGCTTGCTCTATCCGCAAGCGCCTGCAAGCGCACAAAAAATGCATTGATCTCAATGGGTCCGCAGTGTCCTCTGCATGACACCGCAGGAGAACGCTGCGGATCACATTGAGATCTCTCCCGGTGGCCGCCGGTGATGTCACAGGAGCTCACCGACGGCCACCGGGAGATCAGCTGGAGCCTCTGATGTTCTCCTCCTCCCCGCCGCCGGTAATCTGCTAGCGATGTCGGCGTGGAGAAACAGCTGATTTGACAGCTGTTTGAATCTTCCCGCGCCGACATCTCCTCTCGGTGTCGGCGTGGGAGATTCAAACAGCTGTCAAATCAGCTGTTTTCCCCGCCGACACGTCCCGGAGCTTACCGGCGGCCGGGGGGCGGAGATCTCCGGCGCTGAACTCCTCCTCCGGCCCGCCCCCGGACAGCGCCGATTGGCTGGCCGGGCTCCCTAGTGATGTGTCCGCAGGCGGACATTATCCGCTGCGGACACATCATTTACACCCTGCTTTTGACAGCGTTTGTGTCTGCATGCCATCAGCATGCAGACACAAACGCTAATGTGAAGCCAGCCTAACGTCTTGTTTTGGCCCAGTACTAGGGAAAAGAAAATTAGAAGAGGGTGCAGAGGAAAAAGAAAAAACAGAAAAAACCAAGAAGAAAGGGAGAGTCACATTTGCCCTATAATGACTAGTGAAAATAACGTTATCAATTTATCTGACTATACTTTGAATGAGACAGAAAAACGGGTGCTTAATAAAGGACTATCATTTTGCCCATCTAATAATCCTGATGACCTGGACCTATTTGTTGATATACATAAATATGTGCGCTATTTAGCACTAAAAAGACACTTTGCCACACAAGTAATTGACCCTATAAACATGCAATGAGAATGATAATGATACATCCTTCCATCCTAAAATTATGATTGGGAGCAATTTTTATCCATTAACAAACAAGGGACATCATGTTGAGACCTTCCAAGAAAAGGTATTGAACGATTTAGGTTCCCTTAATAAGACCAGAACCAGATCAAGTGATAACATGACAAAGGAGGAAAGAAAGGCTTTGACAAACTTACAAAAAAACAGGGATATTGTAATAAGATGTGCAGACAAAGGAGGAGGCATAGTAATTCAGAATTATAATGACTATGTCAATGAGGTGATGAATATACTGTCAGATACCACATATTATAAGAAAATTGATACTGACCCATATCCAGCACTTACTAAGACATTTAATATGTTGATCAAAAATTCATTCACTGAGGGCACCATCAGTGAAAAAGAGAAGAAGTATTTGACTAATAGGAGTCCAACAGTACCCTTCCTATATCACGTACCTAAAATACACAAAAACTTGAGAAATCCACCAGGAAGACCTATCATTTCGGGTATTGGCTCTTTAAGCAGCAATCTGGCAAGTTACATTGACAGAATATTACAAGATCATGTCATACTATTTGACAGCTATATAAAGGATTCAACTCAATTGATCAACAATGTAAAAGAAATTAGATGGAAGGAATCTTATAAATGTATAACTTTGGATGTGGCGTCTCTTTACACGAACATTGATCATGAGATTGGAATTATGTGTGTCGAAAATGCACTACAATATGACAGTAGGATCCCCTTGAAACAGAGAAATTTTATCAAGGATGGTCTCAATTTCATTTTAAAGAACAATATTTTTACTTTCCTGGGACAGTTCTACCATCAAGTGAAAGGGACTGCGATGGGGTCAAAGGTGGCATGTGGATATTGTGAGGCATGCCGGCGCTATGGCACGTGGCTGGCATGACTCACGTGACCGGCGTTAATGTGGGATTGCTAATCCCCGCATCATATGCACAGGGTAAGTGCAGGTTGGCTCAGTAGCAGCACACCTGGGGTTAACTGCTGCTGATGAAAGCTGAGTTCTGTGTGAAGGAGTAATTTACAAAACACACTGGATTGCACCTGTGTGAGAGGCCAGTTTTGCACAAGCCTGCAAAGGTGCAGGACATATGGTGTGCGTCTCCCTATATCCTGCAGAGGGGAGCAGGACATGCCATGCTGGGCAGGGGCCTCAGCCTGGGGACACCGAAAGCCTCTCTGTGTATGAGACACATGTGAGTGGAAGCATTACAGTGTTTATGTGTTTTGACTGGAAGGGAGAAGCCCTCCAGTCTGTAGTTAGGATTTCATCCTGTTTAGTTAGAGCCGGACAGGCAAGGATTTATTTTGTTGCTGTTTTTTTTGCTTTCTGTTTTTGCTGTCACCTGAATAAATGTGACCCAGCATCAGTTGCACACAGATCTCTGCTTGTCCGCCTGAGTTGAATGCAGAAACTACGTGCCCTTGGATCCCAGCAAAGACGATCCCTGAGCGGGTTATCACATTATGCAAATTTGTTTATGGGTATCTTTGAGAACATTTATGTATATGACAATCCACATAACAATGCTGTAATGGGACAAAATGCCGGATTGCCCGCGCTGCCACCAAGAATCACCAGGAAATGAAGAGTTAACTGGGCAGATTTTTCTTTCTTTTATCCTACGCCAGGGGTGGGGAACTCCAGTCCTCGAGGGCCGCAATCAGTGCAGGTTTTCACGATTTCCTTAGTTTTGCACAGGTGATAACATAATCACTTGCACTGGTGATGATTCCAATCCCTGTGCAATACTAAGGAAATCGTGAAAACCTGCACTGATTGCGGCCCTCGAGGACTGGAGTTCCCCACCCCTGTCCTACGCGTTTCAAAGCCTCTATCCGAGCTCCTTCCTCACGGAACATCAAGAGCACAATGGAAACAATCTTATTTAAATACAAACAAGCGCCAAAAATCAGTGACAGCCCCTGTGATGTGGCGTCAGCTACAGGGTGGATCAGAGTGTGACATCACAATGTTTGTAAACAATACATCGTAGAACTGTCAGAATTCACAATAAGTTTCATACAGTTGTTCACAAAGTAGATTTGCTATTTCTTTACAAGTCAGTGAGATCGCTTATTACACTTCCCAAATAGAAGAATGAATCAAGAAAAAGAAGAAAAAGAAAAAAAGAGGGGGTGAGCTGTGTTTGAACCCACAAATTAAATATATATATATATGTTGTTCTGACTTAGAGTGTAGTATATTTAGCTAGTTGTGCTATATAGTATGGTGGAAAACTCCATCAAATTGTATGTTTGCAAAGATAGAAATTTCATTATAAAGATGTGTTGATAAATGTGAGGAAAGACCTAATAAAGAACATATATATAAGATGCAAATAAGTTAGAGCCTTCAAACTGAAAACGAGAGTAGGATTTATTAACAGAAGCATAAATCTTACAAACCAAAAAGTTATGTTGCTCAGTTGAATTTTAATAAATTTTAAACATAAAAGTGTGGGTCAATTATTATTCAACCCCTAGGTTTAATATTTTGTGGAATAACCCTTGTTTGCAATTACACCTAATAATCGTCTTTTATAAGACCTGATCAGGCCGACACAGGTCTCTGGAGTTATCTTTCAAAAGAGTAATAGGTATTTGTGTGAGCGCTGGGGAATCAACCGGAATTCCACCTGAGGAAGACGCTTGGAGAGCGTAGAAACGCGTTGTGGCCTAAAGGACCCTGCCTTTTTATTGTACAAATAAAGCCGAGAGGTAACTATTCATAATAGCCTTGGTGCCGGTTGATTCCCCAGCGCCTCACACAAATACCTATTACTCTTTTAAAATACATTAGTTCCTCCGCTATGCGGAGTGAGATATGGAGCAGCTCCGGGCAATAGGACCTTGGATGACGTCCTGAACATGCCCACGGACCCACCACGTGACGACTCACATGTGAGGTGCTGGGATTAAGGACACAGCAAAATCTTCATCATCCACAGCCGCTTATTAGCCGAGGACACAGGGAGATAAACATCAATGCACTAATTCTTGTTGTGCAGACAGCACAACAAGCACAGGTGAGGTTCCCATTCAAATAACCTGCTCCCGATGACAAATACAGAGTGGCGCAACAATATTACCTTCTTTGTCATCTGGAGTTATCTTGGCCCACTCCTCCATGCAGATCTTCTCCAAGTTATCTAGGTTCTTTGAGTGTCTCATGTGGACTTTAATCTTGAGCTCCTTCCACAAGTTTTCAATTGGGTTAAGGTCAGGAGACTGACTAGGCCACTCCAACACCTTGATTTTTTCCCTCTTGAACCAGGCCTTGGTTTCCTTGGCTGTGTGCTTTGGGTCATTGTCTTGTTGGAAGATGAAATTACGACCCATCTTAAGATCCTTGATGGAGGAGCGGAGGTTCTTTGCCAAAATCTCCAGGTAGGCCGTGCTATCCATCTTCCCATGGATGCGGACCAGATGGCCAGGCCCCTTGGCTGAGAAACAGCCCCACAGCATGATGCTGCCACCACCATGCTTGACTGTAGGGATGGTATTCTTGGGGTCGTATGCAGTGCCATTCAGTCTCCAAACGTCACGTGTGAGGTTGGCACCAAAGATCTCGATCTTGGTCTCATCAGACCATAGAACCTTGAACCAGTCTGTCTCAGAGTCCTCCAAGTGATCATGAGCAAACTGTAGACGAGCCTTGACATGATGCTTTGAAAGTAAAGGTACCTTACAGGCTCGTCTGGAACAGGGACCATTGTGGTGGAGTACGTTACTTATGGTATTGACTGAAACCAATGTCCCCACTGCCATGAGATCTTCCCGGAGCTCCTTCCTTGTTGTCCTTGGGTTAGCCTTGACTCTTCGGACAAGCCTGGCCTCGGCACGGGAGGAAACTTTCAAAGGCTGTCCAGGCTGTGGAAGGCTAACAGTAGTTCCATAAGCCTTCCACTTCTGGATGATGCTCCCAACAGTGGAGACAGGTAGGCCCAACTCCTTGGAAAGGGTTTTGTACCCCTTGCCAGCCTTGTGACCCTCCACGATCTTGTCTCTGATGGCCTAGGAATGATCCTTTGTCTTTCCCATGTTGACCATGTATGAGTGCTGTTCACAAGTTTGGGGAGGGTCTTAAATAGTGAGAAAAGGCTGGCAAAAGAGATAATTAATCCATACATGTGAAGCTCATTTTTCTTTGTGCCTGAACTACTTCTTAATACTTTAGGGGGACCAAACAGAATTCTGGTGGTTTGAGGGGTTGAATAATAAATGACCCTCTGAATTAACTTTTAACGCTTTAAAAAAAAACAAAAAAAAAATTTTTTGTGGCTGCAGTGCATTTCCCACTTCCAGGCTGATCTACAGTCCAAATGTCACAATGCCAAGTTAATTCCGCATGTGTCAACTAGCTACATCTGCAGGGGGTTGAATACTACTTGTAGGCACTGTATAAATTGATCTAGTGGAAGAAATATATATAAATGTAAGGATCTCAAAAATAATCTATATATATAGTAACATAGTAACATAGTAACATAGTTTTTAAGGTTGAAGGAAGACTTTAAGTCCATCTAGTTCAACCCATAGCCTAACATGTTGATCCAGAGGAAGGCAAAAAAAACCCCATGTGGCAACACTTAACTCCACATTGGGGGAAAAAATTCCTTCCTGACTCCAGATATGGCAATCAGACTAATTCCCTGGATCAACGCCCTATCAAAGAATCTAGTATATATAACTGGTAATATTATAGTTTTCAAGAAAGGCATCCAGGCCCTTCTTAAATGTTAGTAGTGAGTCACTCATTACAACATCATGTGGCAGAGAGTTCCATAGTCTCACTGCTCTTACAGTAAAGAATCCGCGTCTGTGATTATGATTAAACCTTCTTTCCTCCAGACGTAGAGGATGCCCCCTTGTCCCAGTCTCAGGCCTAAGAGTAAAGAGATCATTAGAAAGGTCTCTGTACTGCCCCCTCATATATTTATACATTATTATAAGATCACCCCTCAGCCTTCGTTTTTCCAAGCTAAATAACCCCAAGTTTAATAATCTGTCTTGGTATTGCAGACCCCTTAGTCCTCTAATGACTTTTGTCGCTCTTCTCTGGACCCGCTCTAGTTCAGCTATGTCTTTCTTATACACCGGAGACCAGAATTGTACACAGTATTCTAAGTGTGGTCGCACTAGTGACTTGTATAGAGGTAAAATTATGTTCTCCTCATGAGCATCTATGCCTCTTTTAATGCATCCCATTATTTTATTTGCCTTTGCAGCAGCTGCCTGACACTGGCCACTAAATGTGAGTTTGTCATCTACCCATACACCCAGGTATTTTTCAGTGATAGTTTTGCCCAGTGTTTTACAATTAAGCACATAATTATACCTTTTGTTTCCTCTGCCCAAGTGCATGACTTTACATTTATCCCCATTAAAGCGCATTTGCCATTTAGCAGCCCAAGCTTCTAGTTTACATAAATCCTCCTGTAATATAAAATTGTCCTCCTCTGTATTGATTACCCTGCAGAGTTTAGTGTCATCTGCAAATATTGAGATTCTACTCTGTATGCCCCCTACAAGGTCATTAATAAATATATTAAATAGAAGCGGGCCCAACACTGACCCCTGTGGTACCCCACTGTTAACTGTGACCCATTCTGAGTGTGTTCCATTAATAACCACCCTTTGTTTCCTATCACTAAGCCAGTTCTTAACCCACTTACACATATTTTCCCCTATCCCCATTGCCCTCATTTTATGTATCAACCTTTTGTGTGGCACCGTATCAAAAGCTTTTGAAAAGTCCATATACACCACATCCACTGCATTTCCTTGGTCCAGTCCAGAACTTACTTCTTCATAGAAGCTTATTAGATTAGTTTGACAGGAACGGTCCCTCGTAAAACCATGTTGATAATGGGTCATGAGGTTAATTTTGTTCAGATACTCCAGTATAGCATCTCTTAGAAAACCCTCTAGGATTTTACCCACAGTAGAGGTTAAGCTTACTGGCCTATAATTTCCAAGTTCAGTTTTTGTCCCCTTTTTGAATATTGGCACCACATTTGCTATACGCCAGTCCTGTGGTACAGCCCCTGTTTTTATGGAATCTTTAAATATTAAGAATAATGGTCTATCTATGACAGTACTTAATTCCTGCAGCACTCTGGGGTGTATCCCATCCGGGCTCGGTGATTTGTCAATTTTAGTGATTTTTAGACGATGCCGTACTTCCTCTTGGGTTAAGCAGTTGACATTTAATTGAGACTTTTTGTTATCACTGATCATATTGTCTGTCATGGGATTTTCTTGTGTAAATACTGTTGAAAAAAAGTCATTTAGCATATTGGCTTTTTCCTCATCCTCATCCACCATTTCACCCAGACTATTTTTAAAGGGGCCAACACCATCATTTTTTAGTTTCTTACTATTTATGTAGTTAAAAAATATTTTGGGATTCTTTTTACTTTCTCTGGCAATGAGTCTCTCTGTCTCAATCTTTGCTGCCTTGATTTGCTTTTTACAAATGTTATTTAATTTTCTGTATTTATTTAATGCTTCATCACTACCTACTTGCTTTAATTCCCTAAATGCTTTCTTTCTGTCACATATTGCACTTCTTACCGCTTTATTTAGCCATAGTGGTTTCCTCCTATTTCTAGCATGCTTATTCCCATAGGGTATATATTGTGCACAGGTCCTATTCAGGATGCTAATAAACATCTCCCATTTGTGTTGTGTACTTTTATGTCTCAGGACATAGTCCCAGTTTATTGCACTAAGATCATCTCTCAACCGTTGGAAATTTGCCTTCCTGAAGTTTAGTGTCCTTGTGGCCCCTCTACTACACGTCTTAGTAAAGGATACTTGAAAGCTTATTAAGTTATGATCACTATTACCCAAGTGACCTCCAACCCGTATATTTGATATGCGGTCTGGCCTGTTGGTTAATATTAGGTCCAGCAGTGCCCCCCTTCTTGTTGGCTCCTGAACCAGTTGTGAAAGGTAATTGTCTCTCATAGTTTTCAAAAACTTATTACCTTTGCTGGAACTGCAGGTTTCTGATCCCCAATGTATTTCAGGGTAGTTGAAGTCCCCCATAATAATGACTTCTCCCTGAGTCGCTGCTTCATCTATTTGCTTTATGAGGATATTCTCCTCCACTTCCATTATTGTTGGAGACTTATAACAAACCCCTATCAGTAATTTATTATTTTTTCCCCCTGCCCTTATCTCCACCCACAGGGACTCTACATTTCCATTAGATTCACCTATATTATCCCGCAGGATGGGTTTTAAGGATGATTTTACGTATAAACATACACCTCCTCCTCGCCTATTTGTACGGTCATTTCTGAACAGACAATAGCCTTGTAAATTAACAGCCCAGTCATGGCTCTCGTCCAGCCAAGTCTCCGAAATCCCCACCATGTCATAATTATTTTCCAACAAAATCAATTCTAATTCCTCCATTTTGTTGGTGAGGCTTCTGGCATTAGTGAACATGCACTTTATGCATCTCTCTTTACCTCTCTTCCTTCCTACTAGATTGTCTGTTCTAACCCCACCCCCCATGCCACCCCCAATTTTATTACTTGTGCCCAGGTTACTGTTTACACTATCTTCCCCTCCTATACAATGAATACCCTCCCCCCCAATCCCTAGTTTAAACACTCCTCCAACCTTCTAGCCATTTTCTCCCCCAGCACAGCTGCACCCTCCCCATTGAGGTGCAGCCCGTCCCTAGCATAGAACCTGTAGCCAACAGAGAAGTCGGCCCAGTTCTCCAGGAACCCAAACCCCTCCTTCCTACACCAATTCCTGAGCCACTTATTTATCTAAAAATATATATAATATATATATAAAAATATATTGATAATGGTATACATATATTGCTAAAAAATATATAAAAATATATATAATTTACTTGTCAGGACTAAGAAAAGAGTAGTGGACTGTTTAAAAGCTCTAAAAATTAATTTTAGTTGCTTTTTACAAAAACTAAGAATGGTCAAAAATGTGCCCAAAGGGAATGTAGGGAAAAAAATATATATATTTTTAGTAAAAACTGCCTTGTTAAAATATCTTATTTAAAAATAACCTTTAATATGTTAAATGGTAAAAAATAGATTATAAATGAGGGGTATAAAAGTATAGAAAAATGTGTATTGTAATAAGATTAAAAATGGTATATAAATACATCTAAAGAATGTGTGATTTTATATATATTTGAAGTGGAGGCGATATCCCTAAAAAAGGCAGTAGATGGCGCCAGTGGGTTGACTAAGTTGTGAAGGTAGAATGGGTAAAGAAGAAGTGTTTAGTGAGTGGGGAGCATTTATAAAACTCCATCAGGGTAAATAGGGAAGGAGAAGAAGATTCTGCAATAGTGAAATGGTGAGATAAAAACTATATATATAGTGAGATAAAAATTATATATATAGTGAGATAAAAATTGGGAACTGCAGAATATAAATGCTCACTAAACACTTCTTCTTTACCCATTCTACCTTCACAACTTAGTTTTCAACATATAGAGTGAAGACACACGCACTAATGGGCAAAGTAGCAACATTGTAATGAAGGTTTAATCTCAGACACACTCCTGCCACGCTGCTAATTAATTTACTACACTAATAGATCTCACTACACTTTCCCTTCCTCCTTTTATTAACAAGATCAATAGAATTCTCTATGTAATCATGAGGAACAGAACCTATGGCCGGCTTCAGACTGCGTCTGAGATCCGATCCATGGCTGTCCGCTTGAAGCAGACAGCCGCAGACCGGATCTGCACACAGGACTGGGGGGCTATTATGCCCTCCGATCCGGTGTGCAGCGCACGCAGCTGCAGGCGCTGACAGGTCAGGACCGCGGTGCCCGTGGTCCTCACCTATCAGCAGCAGGAACTGCGTGCGCTGCACACCGGATCGGAGGGCATAATAGCCCCCCAGTCCTGTGTGCAGATCCGGTCTGCGGCTGTCTGCTTCAAGCGGACAGCCACGGATCGGATCTCAGATGCAGTCTGAAGCCAGCCTATGTGGTTCTGACTCTCAGATTTCCTCCTAGTGGATTTCTGGAGCTTAATTGGAGGCACACGCCACACACACTTATTCTGTCAATCAGTGTTATAACTTGCAACATTGTATTCAGTTCTAGAACGAAGGCACGCGAGCACCAGCTGAACTCAGACAACCCTCTGGCGCCATCTACTGCCTTTTTTAGGGATATCGCCTCCACTTCAAATATATATAAAATAACACATTCTTTAGATATATTTACCGTATATACTCGTGTATAAGCCGAGTTTTTCAGCCCAAAATTTGGGCTGAAAAGTCTCCCCCTCGGCTTATACACGGGTCATATACGGTACATGGAGTGGTGGGGGCTGTGTCCCGGGGCTGTGGAGGCTGGAGGAGGCGGGGAGAGGCTGCAGTATGAGCGGCCCCGTCACGTGGGGCCGCTCATTAAATATGCACTGCTTCCCCCTGTCAATCAGCGGCAGGGGGAAGCAGTGCATATAAGCCCCCAAATGCTGGCACTCGCCCCCCCTTGTAAGGGCCCCCCGCTGCTTATATTACCATCCCGGTCTTCTGCTCAGCGCTGCTCCTCGGTGCTCCGTCCTCGGTGCTCCGTCCTGCTAGATCCGGAATCTCCGTCCGTCGCAGGCATATGACGTCATCGCGCGACGACCGGGGATCCCGGATGTAGCAGGACGGGAGCAGCGAGGACGGAGCACCGAGGAGCGGCGCTGATCAGAAGTCCGGGATGGTAAGAGAAGCAGTGTGGGGGGGGCCTTGCAAGGGGGGGCGAGTGCCAGCATTTGGGGGCTGCTGGGTACCCCCAGGGGGCTGCTGGGTACCCCCTGGGGGCTGCTGGATACCCCCCGGGGGCTGCTGGGTACCCCCAGGGGGCTGATGGGTACCCCCTGGGGGCTGCTGGGTACCCCCAGGGGGCTGCTGGGTACTCCCAGGGGGCTGCTGGATACCCCCTGGGGGCTGCTGGGTACGCTCAGGGGGCTGCTGGGTACCCCCTGGGGGCTGCTGGGTACCCCCAGGGGGCTGCTGGATACCCCCTGGGGGCTGCTGGGTACCCCTGGGGGCTGCTGGGTACCCCTGGGGGCTGCTGTATATACCCCTGGGGGCCTGCTGAATACCCCTGGGGGCCTGCTGTATACCACTGGGGCTGCTGTATACTACCACTGGGGCTGCTGGGGCTGCTATATACTACCACTGAGGCTGCTGTATACTACCACTGGGGCTGCTGGGGCTGCTGTATACTACCACTGGGGCTGCTGGGGCTGCTATATACTACCACTGGGGCTGCTGTATACTACCGCTGGGGCTGCTATATACTACCACTGGGGCTACTGTATACTATCACTGGGGCTGCTGGGGCTGCTATATACTACCACTGGGGCTGCTGTATACTACCACTGGGGCTGCTATATACTACCACTGGGGCTGCTATATATATCCACTGGGGCTGCTATATACTACCACTGGGGCTGCTGGGGCTGCTATATACTACCACTGGGGCTGCTGTATACTACCACTGGGGCTGCTATATACTACCACTGGGGCTGCTATATACTACCGCTGGGGCTGCTATATACTACCACTGGGGCTGCTGTATACTACCACTGGGGCTGCTATATACTACCACTGGGGCTGCTGTATACTACTGCTGGGGCTGCTATATACTACCACTGGGGCTGCTGTATACTACCACTGGGGCTGCTGTATACTACCACTGGGGAGGCCTGTATACCACTGGGGGGGCCTGTATTCCACACTGCTGGGGGCTGTATACCTGTGCTGGGGTCCACCCTCGGCTTATACACGAGTCAATAGGTTGTTCCAGATTTTTGGGGCAAAAGTAGGGGGGTCGGCTTATACACGGGTCGGCTTATACACGAGTATATACGGTATATACCATTTTTAATCTTATTACAATACATATTTTTCTATACTTTTATACTCCTCATTTATAATCATTTTTTTACTATTTAACATATTAAAGATTATTTTTAAATAAGATATTTTAACAAGGCAGTTTTTACTAAAAATATATATATTTTTTTCCCTACATTCCCTTTGGGCACATTTTTGACCATTCTTAGTTTTTGTAAAAAGCAACTGAAATGAATTTTTAGAGCTTTTAAACAGTCCACTACTCTTTTCTTAGTCCTGACAAGTAAATTATATATATTTTTATAGATTTTTTTATCAATATATGTATACCATTATCAATATATATATATACAGATTATTTATGACATCCTTACATTTATATATATTTCTTCCACTAGATCAATTTATATTTATATGTGTAAATATATATATATATATATATATATATGTGTGTGTGTGTGTATATACGTTCTTTATTAGGTCTTTCCTCACATTTATCAACACATCTTTATAATGAATTTTCTCTCTTTGTAAACATACAATTTGATGGAGTTTTCCACCAGACTATATAGCACAACTAGCTAAATATACTACACTCTAAGTCAGAACAACATATATTTTCACTGGCGGGTTCAAACACAGCTCACCCCCTCTTTTTTTTCTTTTTTCTTTTCCCTTTTTCCTTTGTCTTCTTTTTTCTTGATTCATTCTTCTATTTGGGAAGTTTAATAAGCGATCTCACTGACTTGTAAAGAAATAGCAAATCTACTTTGTGAACAACTGTATGAAACTTATTGTGAATTCTGACAGTTCTACGATGTATTGTTTACAAACATTGTGATGTCACACTCTGATCCACCCTGTTGCTGACACCACATCACAGGGGCTGTCACTGATTTTTGGCACTTTTTTGGGTTTAAATAAGATTGTTTCCATTGTGCTCTTGATGTTCCCTGAGGAAGGAGCTCGGATAGAGGCTCCGAAACGCGTAGGATAAAAATAAAGAAAAATCTGCCCAGTTAACTCTTTGTTTCCTGGTGATTCTTGGTGGCAGCGCGGGCATTCTGGCATTTTGTCCCATTACAGCATTCCTGTTTCCATGGTTATCGTGAAGGTGCGGCCCTGCAGCAGCCATTCTACAAGCCATCTTACAGGCGATTATACTGGTTGTGGGTGACACAACCGAACCAGGTGAGCAGTTCCTGATATACACCGCTATAACCCTTTGTAAAAAGGATAAGACCCTATCCGCATTTATCTCACGTTTACAGGTTAAATTCACATAACAAGGGACTATTGTTATTTAAAAGATTCATTGATGATATATTTATCATATGGGATGATGATTTGAGTGACTCTGATGTTTTCTTGCATGTCCTGTATGATAATTCGTGGGGTCTTAAATTTGAACCCCATTCACATAGGACCACTATTGACTTCCTGGATCTAACAATCTATCGAGAAAATGATCATGTATTAACAAAAACCTTTTTTAAACAAGTGGACCGAAATAGTTATGTCCACTTCACAAGTGGACACTACAATAAATGGCTGAGGAACATCCCTGTTAACCAGTTCAAAAGGATCAGAAAGAATTGTTCCCATAATGATAATTTTATTGAACAATCAGAAGTTCTGAAAAAGAGATTTAGGACACGTGAATATCCTACTAAACTGATAGAAAATGCATTTAAAGAGAGCAGCAAAATTTCACAGGATTCCCTCTTGAAACAGAAAGAAAAAAATGTAAAGTTAGAAGATACCTCTTTTAATTTTAATCTTATAACTACTTTTAATAAAAGACAGAGAGATTAAAAATATTTTGAACAAACACTGGCCTATATTGTTGAATGACCCGATATTGGGAAAAATATTGCCAGATCATCCAGGAATAACCTTCAGAAGGGCCCCTACAATTAAAAGTATCGTTTCCCCCAGTAGATTGAAAACACCTTCCCATAAGCAGCAAATAAACTCAGATCAAACAAACAAAAGTACCAACCGCTGTGATAAGAAGCGTTGTTTATGCTGTAAAATGATGACACCAACTAAAGAATTTATCTCTAATGCCACTGGTGAAAAATTCCAGATATCCCATAAAATAAATTGCATCACGAAATTTGTTATATATTTATTAGAATGTCCTTGTAACCTGCAATATGTTGGCCGTACAACACAGGAGCTCCACAATAGTATTAATAAGCATAGATCCAATATCAAAAAAGGTTTCAAACAGCATGGAGTGTCAAGTCATTTTGGTGTACACCACAATAGAAATTATGAGGGACTGAAGGTTACAGCCATATATTATATTCCTGAGAACACGGCTAATAGATTAGGGGCTCTCAATAAGAGAGAGAAATACTGGATATATAAGATGAACACACTTGCTACTAGAGGACTAAATATTATCTCAGAAATTATCTCCTGAAAACCCTGGTTTTCATATACGTTTATAGATTTTTCTCCTTTTGTTGGCTCACTTCAGATAATCCTGTTCTTATGGTCCTGTGAATATATAATCATGTTTTCACTAAAATAGTGCTATATTTATATTTATTATTATATTTTTTTTAAATACTTATAAGTCTATGCTAGGGATGAGCGAGTCTACTCGCTAGGACTCGTTACTCGGCGATTCTTAAGGGACTCGCTGGACTCGGTAATCGGCGAGTCTTTTAGCGAATACTCGCTCAGTAACGAGTCCAATGCAAGTCAATGGCAATCTTAGTTTTGTCAGAGTTTACTTTATCTCACTCGCTAGACTCGCTAGACTCGCTCTATCACATCGCTATATAGCTTGAATCTCCCCAAACAGCAGCGAGTCTGAGCGAGTCTACGAGTCCGAATCCTAGCGAGCCTGCGATTCCGAGTCCTGTATTCTCTATTCGGGACTCGCGAATCCAGAATCTTTTATGTTACTAGTCAGCATTGCGTGTTAGGTCAGAAAACTTGTGAAGACAGCCAATCATAGTCAGTAATGCCATAGCAGTTTTGGTTGTGTCAGGACTATGATTGGCTGCTGTCCATCGTGATGCCTATGTCATCTATGACAGGCAAGGCAGTATATAAGGCTTGCCCCCGCCATTTTGGGCACATTCCTGAGAAGAGCTGACCTAGTGCAGGGAGACTTGGAGCAGATCTAGGGACAGTTAGGCAGTGTAGGAGTCACATATAACCCAAAAGTTCTTTTCAGAACTAACAGGACGGAGTGTAGGAGTCAAGATTCCTCACACATAACCCAAAAGTTCTTTTCAGAACTACCAGGACGGAGGATTGCTGTACAGGACTGTAAGGAAGGGAGATAGGAGCAGCCTTACAGTGAATCCAGCACCATCCTCAGAGCTTAGTTCACCCAGCTTTCCGCAGAGCTGTAATCCTAAGCTTTTTCTTATTTTTGGCACTAGTCTACCAAAAAATTTTTGTGCCATTTTTCAACAAAAAATTTCCTGTGCCAGTGCGTTGCTGTACGGTGTCTTGCCTGCAGCTCGCACGGTACTTGTAACATTTAACGCAGCCAGCATTGCAGTCTAACAGTGCCTGGTTCTGCGTACTAAACAATTTTTTCCTGTGCCAGTGCGTTGCTGTACGGTGTCCTGCCTGCAGCTCGCACGGTACTTGTAACATTTTACGCAGCCAGCACCGCAGCCTAATAGTGCCTGGTTCTGCGTACTAAACAATTTTTTCCTGTGCCAGTGCGTTGCTGTACGGTGTCCTGCCTGCAGCTCGCACGGTACTTGTAACATTTTACGCAGCCAGCATTGCAGTCTAACAGTGCCTGGTTCTGCGTACTAAACAATTTTTTCCTGTGCCAGTGCGTTGCTGTACGGTGTCCTGCCTGCAGCTCGCACGGTACTTGTAACATTTTACGCAGCCAGCACCGCAGCCTAATAGTGCCTGGTTCTGCGTACTAAACAATTTTTTCCTGTGCCAGTGCGTTGCTGTACGGTGTCCTGCCTGCAGCTCGCACGGTACTTGTAACATTTTACGCAGCCAGCACCGCAGCCTAACAGTGCCTGGTTCTGCGTACTAAACAATTTTTTCCTGTGCCAGTGCGTTGCTGTACGGTGTCCTGCCTGCAGCTCGCACGGTACTTGTAACATTTTACGCAGCCAGCACCGCAGCCTAATAGTGCCTGGTTCTGCGTACTAAACAATTTTTTCCTGTGCCAGTGCGTTGCTGTACGGTGTCTTGCCTGCAGCTCGCACGGTACTTGTAACATTTAACGCAGCCAGCATTGCAGTCTAACAGTGCCTGGTTCTGCGTACTAAACAATTTTTTCCTGTGCCAGTGCGTTGCTGTACGGTGTCTTGCCTGCAGCTCGCACGGTACTTGTAACATTTAACGCAGCCAGCATTGCAGTCTAACAGTGCCTGGTTCTGCGTACTAAACAATTTTTTCCTGTGCCAGTGCGTTGCTGTACGGTGTCCTGCCTGCAGCTCGCACGGTACTTGTAACATTTTACGCAGCCAGCACCGCAGCCTAATAGTGCCTGGTTCTGCGTACTAAACAATTTTTTCCTGTGCCAGTGCGTTGCTGTACGGTGTCCTGCCTGCAGCTCGCACGGTACTTGTAACATTTTACGCAGCCAGCACCGCAGCCTAACAGTGCCTGGTTCTGCGTACTAAACAATTTTTTCCTGTGCCAGTGCGTTGCTGTACGGTGTCCTGCCTGCAGCTCGCACGGTACTTGTAACATTTTACGCAGCCAGCACCGCAGCCTAATAGTGCCTGGTTCTGCGTACTAAACAATTTTTTCCTGTGCCAGTGCGTAGCTGTACGGTGTCTTGCCTGCAGCTCGCACGGTACTTGTAACATTTAACGCAGCCAGCATTGCAGTCTAACAGTGCCTGGTTCTGCGTACTAAACAATTTTTTCCTGTGCCAGTGCGTTGCTGTACGGTGTCCTGCCTGCAGCTCGCACGGTACTTGTAATATTTTACGCAGCCAGCATTGCAGTCTAACAGTGCCTGGTTCTGCGTACTAAACAATTTTTTCCTGTGCCAGTGCGTTGCTGTACGGTGTCCTGCCTGCAGCTCGCACGGTACTTGTAACATTTTACGCAGCCAGCACCGCAGCCTAATAGTGCCTGGTTCTGCGTACTAAACAATTTTTTCCTGTGCCAGTGCGTTGCTGTACGGTGTCCTGCCTGCAGCTCGCACGGTACTTGTAACATTTTACGCAGCCAGCACCGCAGCCTAACAGTGCCTGGTTCTGCGTACTAAACAATTTTTTCCTGTGCCAGTGCGTTGCTGTACGGTGTCCTGCCTGCAGCTCGCACGGTACTTGTAACATTTTACGCAGCCAGCACCGCAGCCTAATAGTGCCTGGTTCTGCGTACTAAACAATTTTTTCCTGTGCCAGTGCGTAGCTGTACGGTGTCTTGCCTGCAGCTCGCACGGTACTTGTAACATTTAACGCAGCCAGCATTGCAGTCTAACAGTGCCTGGTTCTGCGTACTAAACAATTTTTTCCTGTGCCAGTGCGTTGCTGTACGGTGTCCTGCCTGCAGCTCGCACGGTACTTGTAATATTTTACGCAGCCAGCATTGCAGTCTAACAGTGCCTGGTTCTGCGTACTAAACAATTTTTTCCTGTGCCAGTGCGTTGCTGTACGGTGTCCTGCCTGCAGCTCGCACGGTACTTGTAACATTTTACGCAGCCAGTAGGGATGGGCGAGTCTACTCGCTAGGACTCGGGACTCGGCGATTCTGAAGGTACTCGCAGGACTCGTTACTCGGCGAATCTCCCAGCTTGGACTCGCACAGTGACGAGTCCAATGGAATTCAATGGCAATAAGCTTGACTCTTCACAGATACCCGCTGTCAGCAGCGAGTCTGAGCGAGTCTACGATTCCGAGTCCTACGAGTCTACGATTCCGAGTCCTGTATACTGTATTCGGGAGTCGGACTCTCGAATACAGAATATGATTATGTTCCGAGTCAGCACAGCGTGCGTGTTAGGTCAGAAAACTTGTGAAGATAGCCAATCATAGTCAGTAATGGCATAGCAAAGTTGGTTGTGTCAGGACTATGATTGGCTGCTGTCCATCGTGATGCCTATGTCATGTATGACAGGCAAGGCAGTATATAAGGCTTGTCCCCGCCATTTTGGCCACATTCCTGAGACGATCTGACCTAGTATAGGGAGAGAGAGATATATGCTGGAGCAGATCAGGGATTGTCAGTGTAGGGAAGATTCCTTATATTAACCCAAAAAGCTCTTCTGAGAGCTAGGAGGAGGACAGAGTAGTGCTGTGTAGGCAGGCAGGCAGGCAGGGAGGGAAGGAAGGAGAAGCCTTACAGTGCACACAGGACGGACCTCATAGCTTAGCTTACTCACTCAGCTTTGCTAACAGCTGCAGTCAGAGGCTTAGCTGAGGTGCTGTTTCCTTTTTGTTTTTGCACCAGATCGATTTTTGTTCCTAATAAGCCATAGAGCGTTATTTTTTCTGTGGCAGACCAGTGCGTTGCTGCTCTCCTACCTTTAAATAGCACGTACACCACCTTAGGGCCCTTTCACATCAGCGTTTTTTTGAAATCGCGGCAGATGCGGTGAAAAAACCGCATCTGCCGCGATTACCGCATACCGGCTGCACTAGCGGCGCTGTTGCGGTTTTTGCCATGCAAAGTATAGGCGGACTTGCGGCAGGTGCGGCAAGTGCGGTTTTGCACTTGCGGCAGGTGCGGACGCGAAAAAAACCGCGGTCAGCCGCGGTTTTTTTCGCGGCCGCACCTGCCGCAAGTGCAAAACCGCACTTGCCGCACCTGCCGCAAGTCCGCCTATACTTTGCATGGCAAAAACCGCAACCGCGCCGCAAGTGCAGCCGGTATGCGGTAATTGCGGCAGATGCGGTTTTTTCACCGCATCTGCCACGATTTCAAAAAAACGCTGATGTGAAAGGGCCCTTAGGGAGTGTAGTGTGCGGCTTCACTGCCAAGTGTGAGCGCGCACACTTACCCCGCCAGCAAGTGACGCATACAGCAACACCAAACCACATCTCGGTGGCTGTGCGCACTTAAAACCAATTTTTTTAGGGAGTGTAGTGTGCGGTGTGTTTGGACTCGCACACTTTCAGAGACACATCAGCGAGTTGTAAATGTCATTATTCGCTATTACTCGGTTCCCTATTCATTAACATTGGACTCGCTGGACTCGCAACGAGTCCCGAGTCCTTGACTCGGACTCGTTGGGGTCTTGCGATTCCGAGTCTTTTAGGACTCGCCCATCTCTAGCAGCCAGCACCGCAGCCTAATAGTGCCTGGTTCTGCGTACTAAACAATTTTTTCCTGTGCCAGTGCGTTGCTGTACGGTGTCCTGCCTGCAGCTCGCACGGTACTTGTAACATTTTACGCAGCCAGCACCGCAGCCTAATAGTGCCTGGTTCTGCGTACTAAACAATTTTTTCCTGTGCCAGTGCGTTGCTGTACGGTGTCTTGCCTGCAGCTCGCACGGTACTTGTAACATTTAACGCAGCCAGCATTGCAGTCTAACAGTGCCTGGTTCTGCGTACTAAACAATTTTTTCCTGTGCCAGTGCGTTGCTGTACGGTGTCCTGCCTGCAGCTCGCACGGTACTTGTAATATTTTACGCAGCCAGCATTGCAGTCTAACAGTGCCTGGTTCTGCGTACTAAACAATTTTTTCCTGTGCCAGTGCGTTGCTGTACGGTGTCCTGCCTGCAGCTCGCACGGTACTTGTAACATTTTACGCAGCCAGCACCGCAGCCTAATAGTGCCTGGTTCTGCGTACTAAACAATTTTTTCCTGTGCCAGTGCGTTGCTGTACGGTGTGTTGCCTGCAGCTCGCACGGTACTTGTAACATTTAACGCAGCCAGCATTGCAGTCTAACAGTGCCTGGTTCTGCGTACTAAACAATTTTTCCCTGTGCCAGTGCGTTGCTGTACGGTGTCCTGCCTGCAGCTCGCACGGTACTTGTAAACTTGCACGCAGCCAGCACCGCAGCCTAACAGTGCCTGGTTCTGCGTACTAAACAATTTTTCCCTGTGCCAGTGCGTTGCTGTACGGTGTCCTGCCTGCAGCTCGCACGGTACTTGTAAACTTGCACGCAGCCAGCACCGCAGCCTAACAGTGCCTGGTTCTGCGTACTAAACAATTTTTCCCTGTGCCAGTGCGTTGCTGTACGGTGTCCTGCCTGCAGCTCGCACGGTACCTTCCATCTCTCTTAAAATATCTTAGCCTCTAGTGTGTACCTTTCTCGAAATAGTACCTGATACTTGTTTTACAAGCCCCCAGAAAGCCACCAGAAATTATAAAATGTCACACAAAAAACCAAATCCCAAAAAAAGTCTTGCTAAGGGACAGGGACGAGGTACAGGCATTGGTAGTCGTGGCCAACTATCCACCAGTTCGGGCAGACAGACGAGGATTGATCGATCGTTCCTCCTGTCTAACTTTCCCCGTCAGGAAAGTAAACGAGTATTGAGGCCGGAAGACGAACAGCATCTAACGTCTTGGCTGGCAGACAAGACCTCAACAACAGGTTCTTGCAGCACTCAAGGTTCCTTGAGCACTGTGTCTACTGTTGGTACATACCATGCTGGGTCATCTAATCCACAACCTCTTCACAGTTCCTCAGACCAACAGCAGCCCCATGAAAATGTTGACACACACATAGGTCACTCAGATGACTTATTTGGTACATATAATCCTTTACATGAATCCGGTTTGCCAGACTCCGTAGTAGATGAGATACTTGATGAAGAATTGTCCAATCATGGACAAGTTTTAGAGACACCCCGGCCACATGAACGTGTCTTTCAGCAAAGTCTTAGACCGTCTCAGGAGTTGGAGGATGATGATGATGAGACAGTGACACACTTGTCATCTGGGGAGCAAAATCTATCTTGTTATCGGGAAGATTTAGAAGAGGAAGGGGTTGATGATGAGACAACTGATCCCACGTGGAATGTTGCGATGCAGAGCCAGCAGAGCAGCACGGAGGAAGACAGTGTGTATGTCCCACCAACAAAGGCACCAAGGCCGACTCCTCCCACCAGAACTGAAAGAGTCACCACTGTTGCCCAAAATGTGTCCACTGTGGCTCAAAATTTGTCAACTGTTGGACAAAATGTCGCAAATGTGGGCCTCAGTAATCCCTCAGGGAGTACAGTCAAGCCTAGAGGTCGGTCAGCCACTGTGTGGAAATTTTTTAAAGATGGGCCTTCTCAAGAAAATGTGGTCATCTGTACCATCTGCCATGCAAGGCTAAGTAGAGGCCACGGGAAAGGAAACCAGAGCACCAGCAGTATGCGGAAGCACATGGCTGGTCAGCACCCTATTCAGTGGTCAAAAGTGCAGCCTTCCACAACAGAGTCATCTGACCCAAAGACTGCGACGGCAACTCAGATACGTCCGTCACAATCAAGTGTTGCTGAAGCTGGTCCAGCTCATATGTACTCATCACAAGCAGCGGTTGCAGAGAGACTGAACACGAGTGCAGACAGTTCTCGGTCAGCAACATCCTTACAGTTATCAGTGACACAGCTGTACGAAAGGAAGCAGAAATACCACTCTTCCCACCCATTAGCCAAAAAAATAAATGCCCAGATAGCTAAGTTGTTAGCAGTCGAGATGTTGCCGTTTAGGCTTGTGGGTACAGACTCTTTCCGTGAGCTTTTGGCTGTGGCAGTACCACGCTACTCGGTTCCAAGCCGCCACTACTTTTCACGTTGTGCCGTCCCCGCGTTACATGAGCATGTCATTAACAACCTCAAGCGTGCCCTCACCAACGCTGTAACCGGGAAAGTACACCTTACTACGGACACGTGGACAAGCAGTTCAGGACAGGGCCGGTACATCTCGCTCACCGCGCATTGGATCAACGTTGTGGAGAGTGTGCCAAACGATGTTAGTGTAACATCAAACATCCTACCCACGCCACGGATAGCTGGCACAACCTCATTCAGGGTCTCTGCATCATCCTATATGTCCACTACCCCATCTTCCGCTTCCTCGACCAATCCTCAATTGCCCTCAACATCACGGCCAAGTTGGGAGGTTTGCTGCAGTGCTTCAGCAAGACGCCAACAGGCTCTGCTGAAGCTGATCTGTTTAGGTCACACACCGCACACTGCAGTAGAGCTCTTGAAAGGTCTGAAGGAACAGACAGATGAGTGGCTATCCCACTCCAACTCCAGACCGGTCTCGTGGTGAGCGACAATGGTCGTAACCTAGTGGCTGCACTAAAGCTCGGAAACCTTGTGCACGTGCCTTGCATGGCTCACGTGCTGAATCTAGTAGTGCAGAAATTCCTGCGTACATACCCAGAGCTATGTGACCTACTGGAGAAGGTGCGTCGAGTTTGTGCACATTTTCGTCATTCGTCAACAGCGGTTGGAAAACTTTCATTGCTTCAAAAGCAATTGAATTTGCCCAACCACAGACTCATTTGTGACATGCCGACACGATGGAACTCTACATTCCATATGTTATCGAGGATCAATGAGCAGCAGAGGGCAATATCCGAGTATCAGTTGCAACATGCCCGTCAGACCGGCAGTCAGCCACGACATATTAGTACAATGGAGTGGGTGTGGATCGCTGACACATCTGAGGTTCTTGATAATTTTGACTACTGCACAAAACTGGTGAGCGGTGATCAGTCCATCATCAGTGTCACTGTACCCATGCTGTGTCTGCTGAAAGAATCCCTCATTAATCAGAAAAATGAAGCATTGAGAGCCCAGCAGATGGCTATGGAGCCAGATTTAAACAGCGCAGTACCTAGCCAGCAAAGCCAGTATGACCATGCCACAATGGCTCCTGAGGAGGAACAGGAGCAAGACGATGAAGAGGATTTATTTTTTGTTGGTGCCGATGTCAACCCAGATGGTACTCAGAACCCCAGCTTTGTGTCTGTCCACCATGGGTGGCCTGGAGAGGAGGAGGCGGAGACAGACTTTCCGGATACAATGGGTATTGAACATCGTTCTGAGGACACTGAAGACATGAGTCTATGCAGCTTAGGACACATGGCTCACTTCATGTTGACTTGTCTGCTAGAAGACCCACGAGTGATTAACATATTGCACAACGACCTCTACTGGTTGGCCACCTTTCTGGACCCACGTTATAAAGATAAATTCACCTCGCTGCTGTTTCAGTCACCACGTGGCTTGACAATTGACTATTTCAAGAGGGTTCTTGTGGATAATATGCTTCGAATATCACCGTCAGACAACACTCTGCCCATAGTTAGCAACTCTGTGCAACAGCAGCCTTTGGTCGGGGCACAATCATCCACGCTGTCCAGAAGAGATGCTGGAAAGATGTCCGCAAAGTGGGCTATGTTCAATAAGCCATCGAACCTGCAGCGCCATGTTGCTCCAGTAACCATCTCTCGGAGACAGAAACTTACCAACATGGTACAAGAATACTTAAGTGACAGTACCTGCTTCCTGACTGATGCCGCAGTCCCGTTTAATTACTGGGTCTCCAAGCTCCACACTTGGACCGAGCTCTCGTTGTATGCCTTGGAGGTGCTGGCATGCCCTGCAGCTAGTGTGACATCAGAGCGGGTTTTCAGTGCCGCTGGGGGTATCATAACTGATACCAGGACACGTCTTACTCCAGAGAATGCAGACAGGCTTACTCTAATTAAGTTTAATAGGAACTGGATTTCACAAGACTTCTTGAGCCCTGAAGACGACAGTACTCAGAGCTGAAGTGCCACGTTCAACATCAATATGATATAATTAATCATTGTATTATATTGTGTCTTTTTGGTACAAGCAGTATGTACAAGACCAGTAACGATTTGCGTAACCATGTTCCTGCAACCTGGTAATGAGGCTGCTTCATCTTAAACCAACACTACACCTTAACTTCGGTTTCATTAACCATCACAACACCTTTTCACAAGGAATCAACCTTTATTTTCTGTTAGCAAACATTTAAAAGCCCCTTGGGCTAATTTTTTGAGCCACCCTGGCTAACAAGCTGATCCTGGCCCTTAGGCCTGCATTTATACCCAAAATGCAAAACAGCCCCTTGGGCTAATTTTTGGAGACACCCAGCCTAAGAGGCTTATCATGGCCCTTGGTCCTGCATTTATACCCAAAATGCAAAACAGCCCCTTGGGCTAATTTTTGGAAACACCCAGCCTAAGAGGCTTATCATGGCCCTTAGGCCTGCATTTACACTAAAAATGCCAAACAGCCCCTTGGGCTAATTTTTGGAAACACCCAGCCTAACAAGCTGATCATGGCCCTTAGGCCTGCATTTACACGAAAAATGCCAAACAGCCCCTTGGGCTAATTTTTGGAAACACCCAGCCTAACAAGCTGATCATGGCCCTTAGGCCTGCATTTATACCCAAAATGCAAAACAGCCCCTTGGGCTAATTTTTGGAAACACCCAGCCTAAGAGGCTTATCATGGCCCTTAGGCCTGCACTTATACCCAAATTGCCAAACAGCCTTTGGGCAAATCTTTTGAGCCACCATGGCTAACAAGCTGATCATGGCCCTTAGGCCTGCATTTATACCCAAAATGCCAAACAGCCCCTTGGGCAAATTTTTGGAGCCACCCTGGCTAACAAGCTGATCATGGCCCTTAGGCCTGCATTTATACCCAAAATGGCAAACAGCCCCTTGGGCTAATTTTTCCAGGCACCAAGCCTATGCCTCCATCGTGGGCATTGCATGTACTATGCTCCTAGTACAAGCAATTCTATTGTATGGGCCAAGCACCCTGCTTTCTGAAAAAAATGTATATGAAGCCCCTTGAGCTAATTTTTTTAGGCAACAAGCCTATGCTTGCATCGTGGGCATTGCTTGGACTATCATCCTGCTGGAGCCTGGAGAAAGGTCCCACTGTACGCTCTGTAGAAAACGCGTAGACGCGATGTGTAGCAGGTAGATGTCCCAGCCTCTCACATGTGTGTTCCTAGTCTTGTTGACATAGCGAGGCATTAAGTAACCCCCCAAACACAGGCACTGTTTATTTGTCAGCAACATTTGTCTGTGGAGTCATGATTTTACACTTAGTAACCAAGGTGACTTCATGCTCCATGCGGTCCGTAAAGTACTTGCTAATGATGCTCTCTCTCCCCTGTCCTCCACGCCAAATGTCTTGGGGTAATCCTTGACTCATCCCTCTCCTTCAAGCCCCACCTCTAGTTCCTAACCAAGTCCCTGTCACTCCAACTCAAAAATATTTCAAGAATTTGCTCGTTACTCAACCCTGACACAGCTAAAACACTCATTAATGCCCTCATCATCTCCCGCCTTGACTATTGGAACCTCCTTCGCACAGGCCTCCCTGCCAACTCTCTTGCACCTCTCCAATCTATACTAAACTCTGCTGCCCGACTAATCCATCTGTCCTCACGCTACTCACCTGTCTACACCCTCTGCCAAGCCCTTCACTGGGTCCCCGCCCCACAGAGAGCTCACTTTAAAACACTGATCATGACATTCAAAGCCTTACACAACCTATCCCCACCATACATCTCCGACATGATCTCCCGATACCATCCCTCACGCTACCTGCGTTCATCCAAAGAACTTCTCCGACACTCCCCCTCATCTCCTCTTCCCACAACCGCATACAGGATTTCTCCCGGGCATCAACCATGCTCTGTAACTCGCTGCCCCACCTCATCACTCACTCGCCTACCCTGGGAACCTTCAAGAAACACCTAAAGACTCACCTCTTCCGACAGGCCTACAACCTGCCATGACACCCCGCTACACGCCCCACGACCGACACCTTCCCCACCCTATTGTATCCCCACCCACCCCTCGTTGAATGTGAGCCCACGCGTACAGGGTCCTCTCCTGTTGTACCTCTATGACCTTATTGTCTATGTTTATTGTACTTCTCCTTGTGTACCTTATCCTCATGTAAAGCGCCATGGAACCTATCGGTGCTATATAAATAAATAATAATTATAATGATGATGACTTTAAGCCCACCCACAAAACAACCTACACATCCTTTCCCTG
Source organism: Allobates femoralis (assembly GCA_033576535.1). Taxonomy (NCBI): domain Eukaryota; kingdom Metazoa; phylum Chordata; class Amphibia; order Anura; family Aromobatidae; genus Allobates; species Allobates femoralis. The sequence goes on along the minus strand of JARQOC010001923.1, from coordinate 2,833 downwards.
AAAAAAGACAGACACAAAGCAGTTTTTGTAAACTGGGTATTATTCCGCCATAATGGTAAAAATGTCAGAATTTTTTTTTTTTTTTTTTTTTGGTACAACTTTGTAAACAGTAGGAAAATATAAGAAATAATAACATAAAGAAATTGTGCAATGCACATGAACACAAAATAAAAAACAAAAAAATAAGGGGTCTACAGCTGCTGGTAGGTTGCCGCATCCTCCGGCCTTGCCAGTAAAGTGACACCATCACCCTGGTCCTGCAAGAGGTCAAGGGCCCCATGAATGGCCTCCGGCAACCCTTGGGTGGGATCCTCTGGGCCGGTGTGGGGAAAAATGGTAGGTCCCTGTTAGGTGGCCATTGTGGAAAGGTAGGTACAGGCCTCTGGGGTGGCACATGGCTGTCCCGGGGTGTGGGCCTGTCTTGTAGGTTGTAGTGTCTGAGTTGCCACCCCTCCAAATAATTGAAAACCTCACCTGGGTGGTTTGGTGGGCGACTGGCGTCAAGCACAATCTGTAATGCTGACCTTGCCCGCAGTTGCCTGTGAAATGGAATTTCATCCAGGAATGGTATCAGACTGTGGGCAAAGTCAGCATTACTTTGTGCACGCCGTCTATTAGGTGACCCCGGGATCAGACCATGGCTGCTGTGAGGTGGGCATCCAGGTTCCTCCTCTTGCGGCCGGACATGCCCAAAGCTGGGGTTGGTGCTGGTGGCGGCTGTGGTGGTGTTCGTGCTGGTGGCGGCGGTGGTGGTGTTGGTTCTGGTGGCGGCGGTGGTGGTGTTGCTGGTGCTGGTGGCGGCGGTGGTGGTGGTGCTGGTGCTGGTGGCGGCGGTGGTGGTGGTGTTGGTGCTGGTGGCGGCGGCGGTGGTGGTGGCGCCGGCCGTGGTGGTGGTGGTGGTTTTCTCCACGCCGCCTTCTGTTTGGCGGTGGAGGGTTCACAGCACGCCGCCCTCTGTAGTAAGCTTCTCTGTGGGTAAAGTAAAAAAAAATTTGGTGAATGCATTGCATTTGGAAACAAAAACATAGGTCAAACATTAAGTTGCACGCTTTTTAGACTCTGTGTATCTGTGTATTATTAATCAGATATTTGTTATTATTATGAAAGAATAACCAACTGTACATAACATAAAGGAATACGTGACTTTCTTTGCTAATTCCATACTAATACATAATTTTTCACCCCCTGATTAACACCCACCCCCCCCCCATCCCATCTAATCTAGACGATCAATAACACCAATGGTTCACATGAAAAAAAAAAAGTCCCCCTGACTTCACTTTTAACTTGACATACTTAATTCACAAAACTTTTAGCTTATATCATCTATATAAAGCAGGGAAGGGGTTGAAAGGTATACAATATATATATATATAATCTATTTATATAATCGGGAGTTTGAAATTCCGGCACTGTAGCCTAATCCCAAACTCCTTAGCGTCACTGCGAGCGGAGACGCGTATGCGCCTTCGCGAGCCGCAGACGCTTAACTCACACAGCCGCTATAGCGTTTTCTGTAGCGGCCTCGCGCCCTCCGCTCACAGCAAGACCTGCGCCCCTCACAGCGCCCAATCCGCCCCGGCATGCTGGCATTTGTACTTCCCCCGTCTGTGCACCCACAGGTCTTAGCAGATCACTGATGCTGACAGCGGGGAGAGGACAACACAGACAATCAAATCAGGAGGAGGTCAGTGTCAGGAGGAGATGACAGACGCCCGCCGGGGCCTGTGACACTGCAGAGGTCACAGCGGGGCTGTGTGTGCGGACAACGGGGAGGCCGGGGGCTACGGACGTACCGGACACGTCCTCTGCTCCTGGAGATGTGCCGCGGTTCCGCGCTCGCAGCGTATCTGACGCTGGAGCCGCGCTCACCACGCCCACACCACGCCCTCTGCCAAACAACCCACACCTCTCACTAACCTCCTGCAGCTAACCACACCCCATGTTTACCTTTGCCATGATGTCATTTAGCTGCGGCCGCTATCTTTAATAAGGTCAGAAATGATGGCAGTTATCGGATCTCTGCTCCCTCTAGCACGCTCCAACACTGTAGCACCATCTATTAACCCTATTCTCATCACCTATATACTCTGCTACCCACTGAGCCGCCTGTATACTCTGCTACCCACAGACCCGCCTGTATACTCTGCTACCCACAGACCCGCCTGTATACTCTGCTACCCACAGAGCCGTCTTTATACTCTGCTACCTCAGACCCGCCTGTATACTCTGCTACCCACAGACCCGCCTGTATACTCTGCTACCTCAGACCCGCCTGTATACTCTGCTACCTCAGACCCGCCTGTATACTCTGCTACCCACAGACCCGCCTGTATACTCTGCTACCCACAGACCCGCCTGTATACTCTGCTACCCACAGACCCGCCTGTATACTCTGCTACCTCAGACCCGCCTGTATACTCTGCTACCCACAGACCCGCCTGTATACTCTGCTACCCACAGACCCGCCTGTATACTCTGCTACCCACAGACCCGCCTGTATACTCTGCTACCCACAGAGCCGTCTTTATACTCTGCTACCTCAGACCCGCCTGTATACTCTGCTACCCACAGACCCGCCTGTATACTCTGCTACCTCAGACCCGCCTGTATACTCTGCTACCCACAGAGCCAAAATGGAAACTAATGTATATATTTATAAATAATACTAAATGTACACAACAGTGCTGCAGACACATACCTTGGCATACGGGCCACCGGGTGAAGGAAGGACAACCGGTCATAAAAGTGGTAGTGGTTGAGCAATGGAGCGGCTCCCGGTTGTCTCTCTGAGTACTGCCGGTACTGCTTCTTATGCTGGTCCGGCAGCTCC
>JARQOC010001922.1:0-32500 GCA_033576535.1 Allobates femoralis | reverse complement strand
TTGGCCAGTAGACAAAAATGATCTAGAGAGTACGTAAATTTTGACGTTCATGTCAGCTGTCCAGAAATGGAACACAAGGTCAAAGGAGGCAAAAAACAGTAACCAACAAGCTTGGTGAGGATTCAGCCACTGGTGCCATCTTCAGGTAGGCCAAGTTCTTGTGGTCAGTGTTAATAACGACAGGATGAACAGCCTCTTTTAATAGGTAACACCTTCTTCCAGAGCCATTTTAATTGTTAATAACTCTCAGTCACTAATATGATGAGCGAACTTTGCTCGAACATGTTTGCCAATCTAAAATTTGGACCGAATTTCGTAATGTTCGTTCAGCATCTCAAATTCAAGTGTTTTGCTGAAAAGTCGGGAAATTCGGCAAATGTTTGGTATTGCTTTGTACGTGTGGGTAGCTTAACGTATGCCAGAAACATTTTTGCAAATGCACTAATGCTTCTGTTCTACTTTATCTTACACACACAGATCATCTTACCGGGTCATGCTGCTTGATTGCTCTTGGTCTGCTTTACCGCGTTCCTTCTCACTTCCGCATCCGATCTGGCGGTGAGTGACATGCACGGTCAGCTGATCACCATAGCAATCATTTCACGTGACCAGATCGTATCAGCTGATCTGGTTACCTGACTTGATTACTATTGTGACCAGTTGAGCTGCCACACATGTCACTCACCACCTGCTCTTCTCCAGGTGTGCAGTGATTCGTTGAGGTTATTGTTCAGGTAACCATGGTGGTGGCAAATCATAGCAGGTACCATGGTTACCTGAGCTGTCCTTGGGTGACCTCAGTGGTGCACCACTTATGGATGAAGCTCACAGCTCATTCATTTAGTGACTAGATGCTGTGCTGACAGGATGCTGTAGTCTTCACTACAGCCTCCAATGAAGAAGACATTGCAGAGGATCGAGGAGGGTATAACTGACGGGTTAAGAAAGATGGAGTCCCTAAATCTTTTTGTGTTTTTATTTCTAATAAAATGTTTTCGCTCTGTGTTGTGTCTTGTTTACTATTAACTTGAAATTCTTAATGTCCAGGTCTAATATTGGCCCGCCATTAAGAATTTTGGGCTTAATGCCAGCTGGCAATACAAATCTGGCATTAACCCCTTATTCTTTAGTTTGCCAGTGCTACACGGCAACTGGAAGAGCTGAGTAAAGCGCCAGGTATTGGCGCTTCTTATGAATACACCAATTTCTGGGGCAGCTGTGGGCTGCTATTCTATGGCATGTGGGAGCTGACTAAAGTGCCAGGAATAAACGCTTCTTATTCTTATGAATACGCCAATTTCTGGGGCAGATGCGGGCTGCTATTCTATGGTGTAGGGGGGCCCAACAACAAAGGCCCCTGCCACGCCGGGAATACCAGCCCTCAACTGCCTAGTTTTACCTTGGCTGGCAATTTAAATATAGGACAATGCCCATGCATTTTTTTTTGCCAGCCAAGGTAAAATTAGGCAGCTGAGGGTGGTAGTGCTAGCCATCCACTTTATCTGTGCTAGACTAAAAAATACAGCGAAGCCCCACACATTTTTAAATTATTTATTTAACACACTATGATGGAATGTTGGTTACCATATGCTACATGAGCATCTATGATTGGCTGTTGCAGTCAGACTGCATTTCCTCAATCTGGATGGTGATTGAGCTTGGTTGCCATACACTTTAGTTACCACCATGGTTACCTGAACGGTGACCTCAGTTGACCTCAGCGAGTCTCCACACACCTGCACCAGAACCCGCGGTGAATGACATGCGCATCAGCTCATCTGGTCACCATAGTAATCAAGTCAGGTAAGCAGATCAGCTGGCACAATCTGGTCACATGACCTGATTGCTATGGTGATCAGATCAGCTGACCGCCCACGTCACTCAGTGCCAGCATGGATACGGAAGTGAGAGGGAGCGTGTGAATATGGACTGGAGCTATCAAGCTGTGGAGACATAGTAAGATGATCTGTGTGTGTTTGTCTATGTTTGGTAGCTTTCAGACCCCTTTGAAGGTGTTTTCAATGCGTTTAAAGTTGCTTAGTATTGTTTTTAATGGCAAACAAGTACCGTAAGTGCTCATCTCTAGTTGCTAATCGAATGGTTGTGTTCAGGAGCAGAGAAGGCTTTAGAAAAGAAACCGCAGGTTACCATTTGCCTGGTAGGAAACATCTGTGTGAGGACTGTCTGAGGGGAGTAGGAAATAAAGTAAAAAATAAAATTAAAGCATTTTGTTTTTACATATTTCTGAATATTTATTCACCTCTTAAATAAAAAAAATGTATATACATATTTTATATCTGCACACTTCTATTACCCTGCAAAATCGTATTGCACATGTTTTACCATGTAAAATACATGGTAGATAAAAAACCCAAAACCATTTGTAGAATTGCACTTTTTTATTGCAATTTCAGCGCACTTGGAATTGTTTTCCTGACTACCAGTCCGCTTTGTGGTAGGGTAAATGATGTAATTCAAAAGTGCAGCTCGTCCCTCAAAAAAACAAGCCCTCATGTGGCTATATTGACTGAAAAATCAAATTACCGTATATACTCGTGTATAAGCCGACCCGTGTATAAGCCGACCCCCTACTTTTGCCCCCAAAACCTGGAAAAACCTATTGACTCGTGTATAAGCCGAGGGTGGACCCCAGCACAGGTATACAGCCCCCAGCAGTGTGGTATACAGGCCTCCCCAGTGGTAGTATACAGCAGCCTCCCCAGTGGTATATACAGCAGCCTCCCCAGTGGTATATACAGCATCCCTAAAGGTATAAACAGCAGGCCCCAGAGGCATACAGCAGGCCCCAGAGGCATATACAGCAGGCCCCAGAGGCATATACAGCAGGCCCCAGAGGCATATACAGCAGGCCCCAGGGGTATATACAGCAGGCCCCAGGGGTATATACAGCAGGCCCCAGGGGTATATACAGCAGGCCCCAGAGGTATACAGTAGGCCCCAGAGGCATATACAGCAGGCCCCAGGGGTATATACAGCAGGCCCCAGGGGTATATACAGCAGGCCCCAGGGTATATACAGCAGGCCCCAGGGTGTATACAGCAGGCCCCAGAGGTATACAGCAGGCCCCAGGGGTATATACAGCAGGCCCCAGGGGTATATACAGCAGGCCCCAGGGGTATATACAGCAGGCCCCAGAGGTATACAGCAGGCCCCAGAGGCATATACAGCAGGCCCCAGGGGTATATACAGCAGGCCCCAGGGGTATATACAGCAGGTCCCAGGGTATATACAGCAGGCCCCAGGGGTATATACAGCAGGCCCCAGAGGCATATACAGCAGGCCCCAGAGGCATATACAGCAGGCCCCAGGGGTATATACAGCAGGCCCCAGGGGTATATACAGCAGGCCCCAGCAGGTATACAGCAGGCCCCAGCAGGTATACAGCAGGCCCCAGCAGGTATACAGCAGGCCCCAGCAGGTATACAGTAGGCCCCAGCAGGTATACAGCAGGCCTCAGCAGGTATACAGCAGGCCCCAGAGGTATACAGCAGGCCCCAAAGGTATACAGCAGGCCCCAGAGGCATACAGCAGGCCCCAGGGGTATATACAGCAGGCTCACCAAAAATGGTCGCTTTTTTCTACCCCTTGCATCTAGCAGATGGCTGCAGATTCCCCCAGGAGGTGACACATGCGTCAAAACACCGATGCACAGCCCCCTGCAACCCATAACATGGGGGCGGTTTGTGGCAACCAGCGACCAGCCATGCTAACAAGGAGGGGGCTGGTGGTGAATGCAGACACATGGACTCCACTAGGCCTCTGCCACTCACATCCAGGTGATACATATAGTGTCTGAGCAGCCTATTGGTAACGCCCCCCAACTGGGCGGGCCACTCAGCACTGTGGACATGCATCACCGTGACAGACGCCCCCTAGAGGAAAACAACCTCAACTGCAAAAGATAAAAAGATGCAGGTTGACACTAAGATAATGTTGTAAGGTGTCAGTTGGTATTATGGCGCCAGAATATCGTAAGCTCGTGACCCACGTCAAGGGCCCTTACACTCACGAGTACCTAGCCACATGTATAACACATGTATAATTTACATTTAAACAAAAATCATCGAATAGGTACTAAATATATTGAAAAAACTCACCAAAATGGTCGCTTTTTTCTACCCCTTGCATCTAGCAGATGGCTGCATATTCCCCCAGGAGGTGACACATGCGTCAAAACACCGATGCACAGCCCCCTGCAACCCATAGCATGGGGGCGGTTTGTGGCAACCAGCGACCAGCCATGCTAACAAGGAGGGGGCTGGTGGTGAATGCAGACACATGGACTCCACTAGGCCTCTGCCACTCACATCCAGGTGATACATATAGTGTCTGAGCAGCCTATTGGTAACGCCCCCCAACTGGGCGGGCCACTCAGCACTGTGGACATGCATCACCGTGACAGACACCCCCTAGAGGAAAACATTTTTGTTTAAATGTAAATTATACATGTGTTATACATGTGGCTAGGTACTCGTGAGTGTAAGGGCCCTTGACGTGGGTCACGAGCTTACGATATTCTGGCGCCATAATACCAACTGACACCTTACAACATTATCTTAGTGTCAACCTGCATCTTTTTATCTTTTGCAGTTGAGGTTGTTTTCCTCTAGGGGGCGTCTGTCACGGTGATGCATGTCCACAGTGCTGAGTGGCCCGCCCAGTTGGGGGGCGTTACCAATAGGCTGCTCAGACACTATATGTATCACCTGGATGTGAGTGGCAGAGGCCTAGTGGAGTCCATGTGTCTGCATTCACCACCAGCCCCCTCCTTGTTAGCATGGCTGGTCGCTGGTTGCCACAAACCGCCCCCATGTTATGGGTTGCAGGGGGCTGTGCATCGGTGTTTTGACGCATGTGTCACCTCCTGGGGGAATCTGCAGCCATCTGCTAGATGCAAGGGGTAGAAAAAAGCGACCATTTTTGGTGAGTTTTTTCAATATATTTAGTACCTATTCGGTGATTTTTGTTTAAATGTAAATTATACATGTGTTATACATGTGGCTAGGTACTCGTGAGTGTAAGGGCCCTTGACGTGGGTCACGAGCTTACGATATTCTGGCGCCATAATACCAACTGACACCTTACAACATTATCTTAGTGTCAACCTGCATCTTTTTATCTTTTGCAGTTGAGGTTGTTTTCCTCTAGGGGGCGTCTGTCATGGTGATGCATGTCCACAGTGCTGAGTGGCCCGCCCAGTTGGGGGCGTTACCAATAGGCTGCTCAGACACTATATGTATCACCTGGATGTGAGTGGCAGAGGCCTAGTGGAGTCCATGTGTCTGCATTCACCACCAGCCCCCTCCTTGTTAGCATGGCTGGTCGCTGGTTGCCACAAACCGCCCCCATGTTATGGGTTGCAGGGGCTGTGCATCGGTGTTTTGACGCATGTGTCACCTCCTGGGGGAATCTGCAGCCATCTGCTAGATGCAAGGGGTAGAAAAAAGCGACCATTTTTGGTGAGTTTTTTCAATATATTTAGTACCTATTCGGTGATTTTTGTTTAAATGTAAATTATACATGTGTTATACATGTGGCTAGGTACTCGTGAGTGTAAGGGCCCTTGACGTGGGTCACGAGCTTACGATATTCTGGCGCCATAATACCAACTGACACCTTACAACATTATCTTAGTGTCAACCTGCATCTTTTTATCTTTTGCAGTTGAGGTTGTTTTCCTCTAGGGGGCGTCTGTCACGGTGATGCATGTCCACAGTGCTGAGTGGCCCGCCCAGTTGGGGGGCGTTACCAATAGGCTGCTCAGACACTATATGTATCACCTGGATGTGAGTGGCAGAGGCCTAGTGGAGTCCATGTGTCTGCATTCACCACCAGCCCCCTCCTTGTTAGCATGGCTGGTCGCTGGTTGCCACAAACCGTCCCCATGTTATGGGTTGCAGGGGGCTGTGCATCGGTGTTTTGACGCATGTGTCACCTCCTGGGGGAATCTGCAGCCATCTGCTAGATGCAAAGGGTAGAAAAAAGCGACCATTTTTGGTGAGTTTTTTCAATATATTTAGTACCTATTCGGTGATTTGTATATACAGCAGGCCCCAGCAGGTATACAGCAGGCCCCAGCAGGTATACAGCAGGCCCCAGCAGGTATACAGCAGGCCCCAGCAGGTATACAGCAGGCCCCAAGGTATATACAGCAGGCCCCAGAGGTATACAGCAGGCCCCAGAGGTATACAGCAGGCCCCAGAGGTATACAGCAGGCCCCAGAGGTATACAGGCAGCCCCCAGTGTATACAGGCAGGCCCCAGAGGTATACAGGCAGCCCCCAGTGTATACAGGCAGCCCCCAGTGGTATACAGGCAGCCCCAGTGGTATACAGGCAGCCCCCAGTGGTATACAGGCAGCCCCCAGTGTATACAGGCAGCCCCCAGTGTATACAGGCAGCCCCCAGTGTATACAGGCAGCCCCCAGTGTATACAGGCAGCCCCCACTGTATACAGGCAGCCCCCACTGTATACAGGCAGCCCCCACTGACAGTCGTCCCCCCATCATGGAAAGAGCCCCCACACTTTGCAGAGTCCCCCCCCCGGCCCCCGCTGCATTATCTTACCATCCAGGGTCTTCACCGCGGGTCCTCCAGTCCTCCATCCTCGCGCGCTGTCTTCCCGGTCTCATGTGACCCGGCGGTCACAGTGGAATGACGTCATCGCGCCGGGTCACATGAGACCGGGAAGACCGCGCGAGGATGGAGGACTGAAGGACCCGCGGTGAAGACCCTGGATGGTAAGATAATGCAGCGGGGGCCGGGGGGGGGGACTCTGCAAAGTGTGGGGGCTCTTTCCATGATGGGGTTACGACTGTCAGTGGGGCTGCCTGTATACAGTGGGGGCTGCCTGTATACACTGGGGCTGCCTGTATACACTGGGGGCTGCCTGTATACAGTGGGGGCTGCCTGTATACAGTGGGGGGCTGTATGCACGGCTCCCCCTGCCGCTGTGATGAGCGGGGGGAGCCGTGCATATCTAATGAGCGGCCCCACGTGACGGGCCGCTCACTCATCAGCCTCCCCCCGCCTCCCCCAGCCTGCCCAGCAAAATAGTTACCGTATTGACCCGTGTATAAGCCGAGGGGGTGACTTTTCAGCCCAATTTTTGGGCTGAAAAACTCGGCTTATACACGAGTATATACGGTAGTTATAGCTCTTGGAAGAAAGGGAGAAAAAAATGAAAATCAAAAAATGGGAAATAGTCGGTCATGAAGGGATTAAAGTGGTTTCTTTTAACTTTTAACAGAATAGAAGATGCTGTATAGTACCCGAAAGAGGCCACTACCCATTACACTGCACATTCAGCTGATCCCTTTTTCATACTACCTTCTCATTCTGTCTTCTCTGTTCGTGTCCCCAAGTCTCTGTATTGGGAGCTCTACTGTTCTCCATCTATACCTTTGGCCTGGGACAACTTATAAAGACTGATGGCTTTAAGTACCATCTATACGCTGATGACACTCAGATCTAGCCACAATGACACCTCTCTGCTGTCCAGAATCCCAGAGTGCCTATCAGCTATATCTCCATTCTTCTCCTCTCGCTTCCATAAGTTCGATGTGGACAAAACCAAATTCATCATATTTCCTCCATCTAATCTAACTCCTCTACCAAATCTAACTATTACAATCAAGAAATCCCAATATCTCCTGTACCAGAAGCCTGCTGCTTGGGAGTAATACTCCCCTCTGTCTTGTTCTTCAAATTGCACATCCAAGCAAGCACTTACTACTTCTTGCTGTTCGAACTCATAAACATTTTCAGAATTTGGTCTTTTCTCAACCCTGAATCTACTAAAATGGTAGTGCATGTCCTCATCCTCCCCCACCTCGACTACTGCAATATCCTCCTATGTGGCTTTTCTACTAACAGTTTTGCACCTCTCCAATCCATTCTTAAGTCTGCTGCCGGTCTAATCCAACTCTCTCCTCACTATGGCTGGCTTCAGACTTGCAGATGCATCTGCAGCGTTTTGCAGATGCATCTGCAAGCATCTGCATGCAGACCGCGGCCCCTATGTTTATAATGGTGCGCACGGCGGTCTGCAGATGCTTGCAGACCGCCGTGCACACCCATTCACTCCTATATGTGATCTGTGCGCAGGCGGATGCCTGCGCACAAATCACACACTCCCGCCCGCACCATGGACGCGAAATGTCACGTCCCTGGTGCGGACGAGAGTGTGTGATCTGTACGCAGGCATCCGCCTGCGCACAGATCACATATAGGAGTGAATGGGTGCGCACGGCGGTCTGCAAGCATCTGCAGACCGCCGTGCGCACCATTATAAACATAGGGGCCGCGGTCTGCATGCAGATGCTTGCAGATGCATCTGCAAAACGCTGCATATGCATCTGCAAGTCTGAAGGCAGCCTAATTCTCCGCTTCTACCCTCTGTAAACACCCTCATTAGCTCTTAATTCCCCAACATATCAGTTCAAATTACTAACATTAATCTACAAAGCCGCCCATATATTTCTAAGATAATCTCTCGATGTCTTCCTACACATAATGTCCAGTCCTCCCAAGACCTCCTTCTTTCTTCCACATTTGTACTTTCCGCACCCCCTTACCTCTAAGATTTTACCCGAGTATCCCATATCCTCTGGAATTCTGTGCCCCCAACATGTCCGATTATCTGTCACATTCAGAACTTTCAGATGGAACTTGAAAACACATTACTTCAAGAAAAATTACAGCCTGCAATGACCACGCTGCCTCCTCACCACTACTGGAGATTCTGCAACCACTCAACCTACTTTCTCCTTCCCCATTATTCTGAAGACTAAGCATATAAGGGCAGTCCCCCTGCTTTCAGTACCTGTCTGTCATTGTTAGATTGCTCATTGTAATTTATATTTTGTATGTAACTCCTTCTCATTGACTGCACCATATATTCAATGATGTTCTAAAAAATAAACAATAATAATAGTAATAATAATAATTAATAAAACAATGCTGTTCAGTAAACCACTGTTCCAGCATTTTTTTATTTCAGCAATGGATTGGTGTTACTAACGTAAGGACCCTGCACCCAGTGTTATACTCACCACCCGCCATCTTCTGTTTTTCCTGTTGCCACTCCAGCCCCGTGCCACCATTTTGTGACCGCAACTTCTGACTGAGCGTAAGTCAGAGTTAAAGATCACAATTTCTCAATGAAAGTCTATTAGAGCCTCGTTCTAGCTCTCAAAGTTTGAGAGTTGTGAGTTCAAGAGAGCCCTGCAAACACTGAGCGATGTGGTGGTCACGAAATGCTGGAGACCAACCGGTGTGGCGCCAATAACAGATGAAGATGCGATTTGTAAGTATTATACTAAATGCAGGGATCTTACATTTGTGGCACTATTCCAGAGCTGCAATAAAAAAACAAAACTGTTTGAGTGGTGCTTTATGCCCCTAAAGACCACCATTGTGTATTAAAATTACGGTTGTTAATGGACCTTATTCCTGATCACCATTTTAAAATGGAGTAAGTGAATAGCGCTTCCCGGCAAGCGACATTCTCAGGGATGATAGCTGCTTGTGACAGATAATACCCTGCAGCATTGGTCCCACTGGTTTTGGAACTGATCGTGGTTCATTAAATCCTTACCTCTCTACCCTACAAACCAGGACAAAGTGGCAGAAAGACCGGCCAGACATCAAACCTTATGATGTCACACCCACGAAAGACATTCAGTCGAACCAAAAGGAGTGGCTGCTCGACCTTGTCACTCAAACCTTCCCAAGCAAGTATGGGAAAGTGCGCAAAGTAGAGGTCAGCGTGTGCAAGCTTGGGGAGAATAAACTGTTGTTCAGGCTAGTAATCAAACTTGTGTTGTTGTTTTCCCCACAAGAGTCTAATAGTGGCATCCGTTGATACCCTGCAGCATTGTTTCCACTGGTTTTGGAACTGATCGGGGCTGATTAAATCCTTAAGTACAGCTGTCAATTGTGACAATGGTATCTAAGTGGGTAAAAAGGGTACACAAGTACTGCAGTGCATAAGACCAACAGTCAAAGTGAAAAATATTCATATTTCTACAGTGGGACTAAGTGGAAAAGTAAAAAAGTTTTATTAAATGTGTAAAAAGGTGAAAAACATACAAAAATAGCACACACAAATCATCAACTTGTTTCATCACTTAAAACGCAGCTTTTGTGTTGAAATAAAAATAAACAAAAAATTCAAATAATTGGTATTGCTAAATCTGGAAAGACTTAAAGGGATACTGTCAGGTCATTTTTCAGTATGATACTAATAATACCCTTGAATAGGGCTCGTCAGATCTTTTAAAAACATGTAAAACCATTATTGTGCACTTTCTAGTTTCAATGTTATCAGCATCTTCATACCCTGCAAGGAGCTGGTGCTTTAGTCCTCTCCATTATATTTCCAACAGAATAGTCCAGTTGCTGTATAAGTGTTATTTAAATATCCACACCCATCCAGGCACACTCCCTCCCCTCTGTGCTCTGGGCTGGGAGGGGGGAGGTGCTTTGTGCTGCAGCCTGTAAGATTTCTATGTGTATATATAAACTTTGGTTGTCCTGCAGATATATGTAATGTGTGTATCTGCTGAGTAAATGTTCTTATAATCACTTAGAAATATCTCAGACTGCACACACTACACATATGTCTCATAGACAATGACATGAAGAGCTGTAGCTAAGATCACCCCTCCTCCCCTTCCCTTCTCTGTCTGCTGTGAATGAGTCACACAACAGACAGATCCGAGAGGAGGCAGGACAGTGTCATGAAGCATGAAAATTCAATCACTGAGTGGGAGTGGGCAGCAGAGAAATCACTGTGAGCGACAGAGGGAGATAATCTTTTATTTTGAAGTTTACAGAAGATAGGAGGGGAGTATAAATAATAGAAATACATGAATAGAGAAAGCTTAGAGAAAGGAATTAGAAATTATAGCAGTTACATATGCATTTTTGGCCTGACAGTTTTCCTTTAAAACTGTCACTTTTCTGCCCGTGTATAGTGTAATACCAGTTATAACCTTACAGGTCACCAAATACCCATATATGTTGTTTCTGCTCAAATAACAATGTCTCTTTTAAGAATGAGTCATTCTATGTGGGACCATCCCCCTTCTTCCTTCTGAGAGAGGGAGACTCGCAGACATCTTGCTGAACTTCTGAAGGATCAGACATATTGTTCCTAGCTACTGTCCCCTCTTCCTACAATTTTCCTTCTCTTGTCAGATGATTCCAGTAAGCTTAAAATGCAGTTACATGTTATGCTGGGATCTGTGTAAGAAGATGTAGGCTGCAGCCATTGCCATAGCCATAGTCTATAGATTATGGTAATTTGTAAAGGATTTAACATACTGTGAGGCAGTGAGGGGGATCATATGCGAGGGTCGATATGTGTCCCCCAGAATATCCACTGTAACGTATTGAACCCGATATGGAGTGTAGGATAGGGGGACGATCCACTCCCTCCACTCCGGGTCTTGGAGGATCCCCCAGAGGAAGGCACGGGGTTAAAAGCTAAGCTAGAATACTGGGTGGTGTTCTCTGTGTGGAGCTTCAGTCTGAGGGGAGACAGATGAGGCTAGTGAGCGGCCAGGTCAAGAGAGTGCAGAGGTTGTGTGCTGATATAACACGGCCTAGGCCAGAGGGCTTGATCTCGGTGAGACCTGGACCGGAGAGCACCCGTGATAAGGGATCGTGTGCCAATAATATGGTTGTATGAAGTGTACCCGGCTGCGTCCCAGAACCCGGAGGTTTGTGCATAACCTGAACTGTAGCAATAAACCCGTGTGCTGTGGGAACAATTACCAGGGTCACTGCCTTTTGTATTGACAACCACCTGCGCTATCTCACAATACCTAAAGTGATGGTAGCATGAGCTGGTCACAAGAATGGTGCAGCAAAGGTTAAGGAGCCTGTGGGGTGTCAGCCCCAATGATCGTTTTGGGGTCCTTCATCAGGGACTCCTAATACCACTGATTACACCACTTAAGCAGCTGTTATCACACAGCTAGTTACAAAATTGTAAAAACTGTGCTATAAATGGGCTGTTAATTGCTGTAGCTAGCTAACCATTGAACAAGTGTGAATACAGCTACCAATTGTTTGGGTTTATCTACCCATTATATATTTCTGTGTGACAATTTTTACTATATATATGCAATGAAGACTGAATAGCTTATTATATATACATGAGACAGATAGCCTCAAAATAATCTAGATGTTGATGTGAGCAAATTAATTGTCTGCACACTTTTATCTAGTAGAGCTTGGTTTATTGTATAATTGAAAGAATTAACTTGTTTATATGGTCCATCTTTTGATACATGTAATTTAGAGGCCATAAATATAGGCCACTTGTAATGTAGTTTTAAGTGAGCCTTAAAAATGCATCTCTTTAGATTGGCCTATCACCTCACCTCACTTGTCTAACTATTCCAATCTTCCCTTTTCCAAATCTGGCCACTTGTGTCATCTGTCTGCACCCCCCATGCACAATATAGCACTTTATCTGTGCTTGTACAGATCCTGTCTCGTGACCGGTTCATGCAGCATTAAATTAATCCCATATTTGATGGCTGGACCATATATGATGGCACTTTTTACCATTTACCTTTTGTGTCTCCCCTATTTCCTCATAGATTGTAAGCTTGCGAGCAGGGACCTCACTCCTCATGGTTTTTTAATTTTTTGTTACTATGTATTGTCTCAAATTGCCTTTACATGTCCCCTCTAAATTGTAAAGTGCTGCGGAATATGTTGGCGCTATATAAATAAAACTATTATTTTATTATTATTATTATTATTATTATTATTATTAATAAAGTAGATCATAATAGTCCCTCCTGATTGGCTGTACCATACAATACAATTTGATAGCTGGTATTTGATAGAGGTCAAGTTATCCTTATTGGGTTGGGGCAATCTCTACATGGTATAAAATGATGGCCACCACTTTAGGTAGTTAGTGTAGAGCACTTGCATGTTATGTGGCGGGATACAAATGTCAGCATGAAAAGTAAAATAAAAGGTAACCTGGAAAATCAGTTCAATACAGTAAGGCTATGTGCTCACGGTCCGGAGGAGCTGCGTGTTGGACGCAGCTCCCCCGGACCTGAGTGAAGCCGTGAGTGCCCGCAGGGAGAGCGCAGCTGCCCTGTACTCACAATGTGCGGTGGGTGCAGGGCGACCTCTCCCTGCAGTCACCCAATGGGAGCCGCTTCCGACTCCACAGCATGAAATAAACATGCGGAGGAGGAGAGAAATGCCGGCAACCAGCACCGCATCTGTCAGATTGCTGTGGTCGGGTTAAGCATAGTGAGGATGTGATTTCTTGAAATCCCATCCGCTATGCTTATACTGTACTATGCAGCGTTTTGGACGCAGCGGCAAGACACTGCGTCCAAAACGCTACGACTACTCATAGTGAGTATGCAGCCTAATGGTCCCTTTACACGCGGTCACAGGAAGGTAGAAACAGGCAGGCATCGGACACAATTGTAACTGTTGCCTTGAAAAGACCACGATGTGGTGGCGTGTAAATCAGGACTTTCCTTCCTGTGTCTTCCCTGAAGGAAGGAAAGTCCTGAATTACACGCCGCCACATCGTGGTCTTTTCAAGGCAAAAGGCACAATTGTGTCCGATGCCTGCCTGTTCCTACCTTCCTGTGGCCGCGTGTAAAGGGATCATAATAGGTTTAGAAAAGGGGTTCCAAAACCTGTGGCAATAGTCACACGATTTAAGTATGAATCACATTGACAACAATGAATTAGTTTATAGGTATTTTTCACTAAATCTATGATGTGATATAATGATATGTAATTTACAGAAGGATTCAACACTTGCAGCAAATTAGATTTATTAGCATAATGTAAAACTTTCTGTGTTTGCAATAAACCAAAAAAGAACAATTTATATACCTCAACAAAACAAAAATAACAAGTGATTTCTCAAAATTAAAAACAAAATGCCACTTTTACTGACTTATGCAGCCTCAAAATTATTCAATCTCTTCATGACAAGCATGTTTAGTACTTAATATACCATATTTGGCTGTTATGACCTGCTGCAAACATGATGCATAGCCAGTCAACAGCATTTCTGAGCAATCTTAGATGAATTCTACTGGGCAATAGCCTCTTTATTACCAATATTCTTGGGTTTTCAAGGTGCAAACACCTTTTTCAATTCTCATTAGAGATCTTGTATTTTGTTCAAGTCAGGTGACTTTTATGGCCACTCCAGTATCTTTCATCTTCTTCTGAACCCAAACCTTGGTATACTTTACGGCAGGGGTCCCCAACCACCGGTCCGCGGACCGGGACCGGGCCGCGGGGGTCTGTGTGCTAGTCCGCACCGCCGCAGACCAGCACTACACAATGTGCTGAGCTCTGTGGCGGCTCTGAGTGCTGGGATGCGGCCTGCCTCCCGGGGTGATGTCAACGCCCCCCGCCGCTGCAGCAATTAGGTTGTCTCGGCTGTATGCATACATGTATGGGAGAATCTCTCCGCCCATCACAGTGCAGAAGCCTGGCCAATCACGGTGCAGCAGCCAGGCCCTGATTGGCTACTGGCTGTTGCACTGTGATTGGCCCGGCTTCTGCACTGTGATGGGCGGAGAGATTCTCCCATACATCTATGCATACAGCTGAGACAACCTAATGCTGCAGGTGCAGAGGGGGCTGGTGACTGTTATTTGTGTGTGCTGGAGATGGTGGGGGCTGGAACAGGATAATAAGGGCTTTAAGTGCATGGTGGGAACTAGAAGAGGAGGATGGTGGGGCTGGAAGAAGAGGATACTGGGGCTGGAAGAGGAGGATGGTGGGGCTGGGAGAAGAGGATACTGGGGCTGGAAGAGGAGGATGGTGGGGCTGGGAGAAGAGGATACTGGGGCTGGAAGAGGAGGATACTGGGGCTGGAATTGGAGGATGGTGGGGCTGGGAGAAGAGGATACTGGGGCTGGAAGAGGAGGATGGTGGGGCTGGTAGAAGAGGATACTGGGGCTGGGAGAGGAGGATGGTGGGGCTGGGAGAAGAGGATACTGGGGCTGGAAGAGGAGGATGGTGGGGCTGGGAGAAGAGGATACTGGGGCTGGAAGAGGAGGATACTGGGGCTGGAAGAGGAGGATGGTGGGGCTGGAAGAGGAGGATTGTGGGGCTGGGAGAAGAGGATACTGGGGCTGGAAGAGGAGGATACTGGGGCTGGGAGAAGAGGATACTGGGGCTGGAAGAGGAGGATGGTGGGGCTGGGAGAAGAGGATACTGGGGCTGGAAGAGGAGGATTGTGGGGCTGGGAGAAGAGGATACTGGGGCTGGAAGAGGAGGATTGTGGGGCTGGGAGAAGAGGATACTGGGGCTGGAAGAGGAGGATGGTGGGGCTGGGAGAAGAGGATACTGGGGCTGGAAGAGGAGGATGGTGGGGCTGGGAGAAGAGGATACTGGGGCTGGAAGAGGAGGATGGTGGGGCTGGGAGAAGAGGATACTGGGGCTGGAAGAGGAGGATTGTGGGGCTGGGAGAAGAGGATACTGGGGCTGGGAGAGGAGGATACTGGGGCTAGAAGAGGAGGATGGTGGGGCTGGAAGAGGAGGATTGTGGGGCTGGGAGAAGAGGATACTGGGGCTGGAAGAGGAGGATACTGGGGCTGGGAGAAGAAGATACTGGGGCTGGAAGGGGAGGATGGTGGGGCTGGGAGAAGAGGATACTGGGGCTGGAAGAGGAGGATGGTGGGGCTGGGAGAAGAGGATACTGGGGCTGGAAGAGGAGGATTGTGGGGCTGGGAGAAGAGGATACTGGGGCTGGAAGAGGAGGATGGTGGGGCTGGGAGAAGAGGATACTGGGCCTGGAAGAGGAGGATGGTGGAGCTGGGAGAAGAGGATACTGGGGCTGGAAGAGGAGGATGGTGGGGCTGGGAGAAGAGGATACTGGGGCTGGAAGAGGATGATGGTGGGGCTGGGAGAAGAGGATACTGGGGCTGGAAGAGGAGGATTGTGGGGCTGGGAGAAGAGGATACTGGGGCTGGAAGAGGAGGATACTGGGGCTGGAAGAGGAGGATGGGTTGCAAGAGGAGGATGATGGGGCTGCAAGGGGATTATAATGGGGGATATGGAATTGGGGGCTGCAAGGGAATTATGTGGATACCACATTGGGGGCTGCAAGGGGATGGAAAAATAAAACATCCCCTGAAAATAATACGTAACACATCTTTTGGGGGAAGCAGAGTGCTAAACTCCACCCCTTATCTATGGCCACGCCCCCATATGACCAAAGCCCCGCAGGGCCGCGGACAAATGGGCTTGCATGAAGCCGGTCCCCGGTGCAAAAAAAGAGAATTTTGTTTACGTACCGTAAATTCTTTTTTCTTGAATCATCAATGGGAGACCCAGACAATGGGGTTTAGGGCGCTGCCCTCCGGAGGTCACACTAGGTACTACAAGTTTGTAGCACCGCCTCCTCCGCTTATAAACCCCCACCGTAGGAGACATCCTCAGTTTAGTCCATAAGCTGCGAGGAGAAATAAACCACACCCGAAACATCGGGAAGAATGCCGTGCACAGACGGTGTAACAACCCGGAACACTGTCTCAACAGAGAACAGATCAAATGCAAACATGCAACGGAACAACTGGGTGGGTGCTGGGTCTCCCATTGATGATTCAAGAAAAAAGAATTTACGGTACGTAAACAAAATTCTCTTTTTTCTGATCATCATAATGGGAGACCCAGACAATGGGGATGTCCTAAAGCAATACCCCAGGGCGGGAATAGTTCCTCAACAAGACGGATAACACATGGTTCCCTTTTAAAGGTGGGCAACCGCCGCCTGGAGAACCCGCCTGCCCAAACTCGCATCCGCAGAGGCATGGGCATGCACCATATAGTGCTTAGAGAAAGTGTGCAGGCTGGACCAAGTGGCCGCTTGACACACCTGTAGAGCAGAAGCTCGATGTCGCAAGGCCCAAGAAGCACCTACAGCTCTAGTAGAGTGTGCCTTCAAACCCACCGGGAGAGGCAAACCAGAAGACCGGTAAGCCTCCTGAATGGGAGCCTTGATCCATCTGGCCAAGGTCGACTTGGAAGCCGCGGACCCCTTACAGCGACCCATCGTGAGGACAAATAAGGAATCCGAACTCCTAAAGGAGGCGGTCCTGGACACATAAATGCGTACAGCTCTCACGAGGTCCAGAGTATGGAGGTCGCGCTCAACCTGATGAACGGGAGCGGGGCAAAATGATGGGAGAACAATCTCCTGGTTCAAGTGGAATGTTGAAACCACCTTCGGCAAAAATTCAGGCCGTGGGCGCAACACCACCTTGTCCTGGTGAACCACCAGAAAGGGTGACTTGCACGAGAGTGCAGCCAATTCTGAGACCCTTCTCAGAGACGTAATCGCCACCAGAAAGACCACCTTCTGGGACAGACGAGAGAGAGAGATGTCTCTCAGTGGCTCAAACGGCGGTTTCTGCAGTGTCGTCAGGACCATGTTTAGGTCCCAAGGGTCCAGAGGTCGCCTATAGGGCGGGACCACCCGCGACACCCCCTGCAGAAATTGACGTACCTTCGGGAGGAGCGCCAAGCGCCTGTCAAACAACACTGAAAGTGCTGATACTTGACCTTTCAGAGAGCCAAGGGATAATCCCAACTCCAACCCCGACTGTAGGAAGGCCAGCAATGTCGGGATAGACAAAGGCCACGGTGAGCGGCCACCAGAGGCACACCAGGTAAAAAAGATTTTCCACGTTCTGTGGTATATCTTCCTGGAAACAGGTTTCCTTGCCCGATTCATAGTGGCAACCACTGTAGGAGAGAAACCTCTGGATGTTAGCAGCCAGGCCTCAAGAGCCATGCAGTCAATCTGAGGGCCCTGGAATTGAGGTGGAAGAATGGCCCTTGCGCGAGTAGATCTGCGCGTTCTGGAAGAGCCCACCTGTGTCCGCCTGACAGTTGCCACAGGTCCGGGTACCAAGACCTCCTGGGCCAATCTGGAGCCACTAGAATGGCCACTCTGCAGTCTGTCCTGATCTTCCACAGGACCCTGGGAATCAGAGCCAGAGGCGGAAACACATATGGCAGCTGGAATCTGGACCAGCTCAGAATCAGGGCGTCCGCCCCCAGAGACTGGGGGTCCCAAGATCTTGCCATGTACTGGGGCACCTGATGATTCAGCCGTGAGGCCATCAGATCCACGTCCGGAGTGCCCCACCTGCCGCAGATGTCCCGGAAGACGTCTGGATGTAGAGACCACTCTCCGGCGTCCATCCCCTGTCGGCTCAGATAGTCGGCCTCCCAGTTCTCGACCCCTGGGATGTGAACTGCGGAGATCAGGCAGCCGTTTTCCTCCACCCAGAGTAGAATGCGGTGGACTTCGGCGAGGGCCTGAGCACTTCTGGTCCCTCCCTGATGATTTATGTAGGCGACGGCCGTCGCATTGTCGGACTGTACCCGAATGGGCTGTCCTGACAGGAATTTCTGAAACGCCAGTAGCGCCAGATAGACCGCCTTGATCTCCAGAACGTTGATTTGCAACGCCGACTCCGACTGAGTCCAGAGGCCTTGAGCCCTGTGGTGCAAGAACACCGCTCCCCAGCCCTTCAGACTGGCGTCGGTGGTCACCACTAACCATGACGGTTTTAGGAAGGACCGGCCCCGTGACAGGTGAAGTGGCTGGAGCCACCACTGTAGAGAGTCCCTGGTTGGTTGTGACAGTGTCACCAGCCGATTCAGAGAGATCGTCCTCTTGTCCCATCTGCGAAGAATCTCCAGCTGGAGAGGACGGAGGCGAAACTGTGCGAACGGCACCGCCTCTATCGCCGCTACCATGCGACCCACCAGTCTCATCAATACCCGTAGGGATGACTGTGGAGACAGGAGGACATTCTGCACTCCTGATTGGATCGCAAGCTGCTTGGCTTGAGGTAGGGACACCAGGGCCGAGTCCGTGTGGAAGTCCATGCCCAGATATGTCAATGACTGGGTCGGAACCAGGGTCGACTTCTGAATGTTGATAAGCCACCCGAACCGTTCCAGGACTTCATGGTCACCTCCAGGCTTACCCGACAAAGGTCTTCCGATGGCGCCCTGACCAACAGGTCGTCCAAATAGGGTATGACGGCGTGTCCCTGCGCATGCAGGAGAGCCATCATGGAGGCCATCACCTTTGTGAACACCCGTGGTGCTGAGGCTAGCCCGAATGGCAGTGCCACAAATTGGAAGTGCTCTTCCCCCACTGCGAATCTCAACCAGCGCTGATGAGCTGGTGCAATGGGGACGTGAAGGTAAGCGTCCCTGATATCGATGGACGCTAGGAAGTCTCCCTGTGACACAGCCGCGATCACTGAGCGCAGGGATTCCATGCGGAACTTCCGAACCAACACGTGACGGTTGAACAACTTGAGGTCCAAAACCGGGCGAAAAGAGCCGTCCTTCTTTGGGACAATAAAGAGGTTGGAGTAAAAACCCTGAACCTCTCTTCCCTGGGCACAGGGACCACCACTCCGTCTCTGCGGAGTCCCTCCAACACCAGGTAAAAAGCCTGA
Source organism: Allobates femoralis (assembly GCA_033576535.1). Lineage (NCBI taxonomy): Eukaryota > Metazoa > Chordata > Amphibia > Anura > Aromobatidae > Allobates > Allobates femoralis. The sequence continues at coordinate 12,976 of JARQOC010001922.1, read as the reverse complement.
GCCTTTTCTGGAGATGGAACCGACCGATGGAATCGGTGTATTGGTTGTGACGTCAGCTCTATCCTGTAACCTCTTGAGACTACGTCTCGAACCCACTGATCTTGAATGTGAAGAAACCACGTGTCCTGAAAGCGGGACAGTCGGCCCCCCACCTGTGGGGAGGCAGGATGAAATAGCGAGTCATGTCGAAGCGGGCTTGGGGGTGGCAGCCGCTGCCCCCGCCGGCTTCTTCTGACGACTCTTGGAACGCCACTGAGTAGCAGGCTTGCCCCCTCGGTCTGGGCGAGTGGACGCCGTTGATGACTGTGAACCGGAGCGAAAGGACCACTGCTTAGGGTTCCTTTTCACGGTGTACCGTGGCTTAGGCTTATTCTGCGGTATCTTAGACTCAGCAGAATCCTTTATCAATTTGTCCAGTTCGGTGCCAAAAAGCCTGTCACCAGCGAACGGAAGATTTTGTAAAATCTTCTTAGATGTGGCATCTGAGTCCCAGAGACGCAGCCACAATAGCCTGCGGATCGCAATTGCATTGGCCGAGGCCACAGCAGAGCGAGTGGCAGTTTCCAAAGATGCCGTCCTGGCATAGTCCGCATAGGCCCTTGCTCTCTCAGTGAGAGCCAGGACCTCTGGACTGGACCTAGCTAGATCAGTAATACCATCTAAACAGATAGTGATCGCTTGTAGGGTCCAGACTGCGGCAAAATTAGGGGCAAACGAAGACCCCACAGCCTCATAGGAAGACTTGGCGAGTTGCTCGACCTGTCTATCAGTAGCATCCTTCAACGAGGAGCTATCAGAGGCAGAAAACAAGGAGCGCGCAGCAATCCTAGTCATGGAAGCATCCACCTTGGGAGACTGCGACCATTCCTGGAGCGCCTCCTGGGGAAAGGGAAAGCGATTGTCCTTAGTTTTACGGACATAACGCCGCCCAGGGTGTAACCTGGGAGCTTTAATCACCCTTCCGAAATTAGTGTGGTCCATGAAGGAGCCACTTGGTCTAGCCTCTGGCCGTAGCCATTGATAGATCTCCTTGGGGTGTACAGTCACCTCCTCAGGAGGAGTGACAAGACGCAATGTCTCATTGATGGAGGACACCAGATCCTCCACCCCATCTGGAGATTCAGACATAGACCCAAGAGTAGAACCCCCATCATCTTCCTCACCATCAGAGGAACGCTCCTCCTCAGAGAGAGTCTGGAGCTCAGGAGAAGCCTCACGGGCTCGCTTAGGGGGTCTTACAGCAGAAGTAAGAGACACCCGGGGGTAACTAGGAGGAGTAGCTGGGTTCTCCAGTCTCCTATGCAGTGCCTCCAGGGTTTGCGACATGGAGGACATCTGGGACAGCAGAGATTCATTAATCTTATTCTGCGTTTCCCATGGCCCTGGGATCACCTGAACCTCAGGGTATAATCCCGGATTTGCAGACTCAATAGTAGCAGATCGGGCCTCTGGGCGTCCGCAGTTATTGCAGGACCCCTCCACCAGTGTCCCGTTGCATGTAGTACAGGCAATGGTGACCACCGCTGCCTTAGCAGCATGCTTCCCAGCTGAGGACATTTCCACAGTGAGGGGAATATAAGCCAAAGTCACAAACAAACCGGGAATCCCGGTGGCTTACCGACCGCAGTAAAGCGGTAGGAGGAAGCGGTGTGTGTGTGTGACCTCCGCGAGTTCCGGTCTCCCTTGCAAGTGCAGACACGCGCTGCAGTTCAGATCCCAGCCGGGAAGTGAGGGAGAAGATGGCCGCCGACAGTGAAGATGTGGGCGGAGCCAGGAACACGCGGGAAGAACACACAACACGCCCAGCGGTGATGTCACCAAAAGGGCTGCCTCCTCCTCCTCCAGACTGCCTCAGCAATGGAGGTGCCGGAGCCCGCAGCGCGGGAAAAGAGTGTTAATATCACCACACACACTCTCAGACTGCATGTACACATAAAAACACTCGCAGTCTACAGCCTCAGCCCCTGTGACACACAGGGCGGTCAGCCAGGGAGACCCCAGCACAGGGTCACCGCCAGAACCGCGGACCCGAGGGTAACCGCGCGGTCTGAGTGTCATGACACCACAGTGACAGACACTACCCCCAGGCACACAGGAGACACACCAGGTGCCTCAGTGCCGGTCCGGTCTGTAAGCACCTTTAGGGAGGCCTCGGACGGGGGTACAGCACCAGTCCGGAGTGTAAGCACCATTTAGGGAGGCCTCGGACTGGGCTGGCTCCGTCCGGTCTGTAAGCACCATTTAGGGAGGCCTCGGACGGAGCGGAGCTGTGCAAGGCTCCAGGCTCCCCCTATCCAGAGCCTCCATGGAGGGATGGAAAGGAAAGGAGCACGACAGCGTACCGGGAGAACACTGAAGTGTCCAGGCTAAAAAACCCTCCGGTACCTCCACCAGCGTGTTCCACAAAGGGTGAGCGGGGAGGCTGTCGAGGGTCCCGAATGGGACCATTTTACCTTGTCTTCATACGCCATCACGTAAGTTGTGAGAATGCAGTGAAGTGCAAGCAAAGCGTGATCCTCCGAGCACACTAAGTTTAAAACTGAGGATGTCTCCTACGGTGGGGGTTTATAAGCGGAGGAGGCGGTGCTACAAACTTGTAGTACCTAGTGTGACCTCCGGAGGGCAGCGCCCTAAACCCCATTGTCTGGGTCTCCCATTATGATGATCAGAAAAAAGTTGGGGACCACTGCTTTACGGTATTCTAAGGATTATTGCTTTGTTGGAAGGTCCTATGATGTCCATTCATTGCTCCTGAAGAGAAATATCGAGATATTCGCCTAGCATTTTCTAATACCTGATTGCATCCATCTTACTCCTCAAGCTGGAGGTTTCCAGTGCCATAGGAAGCAAAGCTAACTACCACCTTGCTTCAATGTAGGCAGGGTGTTAGTTTTATTGTATGCTGCATTCTCCCTTCTTCAGCCAAACTGTTAATCCATAGACTTGAACAGTTCCAGTTTTATTTCCTTGAGCCACAGAATAGAATAGATTCCTGAAACGTCTTTTTTTGTGCCAAACGATGATCTTCTTTCTTAACTTTTTGTACCATTCTCTTGACAACACAAAGATATTAGTGAAACGAAGGCCATTGGCCACATGAAATTGGATTAGATTATTTAACCGATATCATAAAAATCTACTAACTACTAAAGACGCTTGACATGAAGGGATTGAATAATTCTGAGATTGCAGTAGTCAATAAAAGTCAGAAGGTTTATACATTTTACTAATGAAATGAGTTTACTATAGAGGTTGAATCATTTTGATTGTAGCTGTAATGGCCTATTAAATACACAGCGTCTTAAAATTTTAACTTTATTCTAGTGGATTATGGAAGCTGGCGTTGAGGAAGATTAACAAGATAACAATAACAGAGAAGAAATATGGTTTATTAAAGGTACATGTTAGTGGTTTTGAGATAAGCCATACAGCCATTATTATTTCCTTTTACATTCTGTATTTCCATGTTCTGGTCTTTCACACTTGGAATCTTTGTCTCATGCTAAGCTTTATACAATATTTGAGACTTTAACTTTATAGCATGTAATAGCAAATTCAATGTATTACTGCATAAGCTCGACATAGTTAGCAGGGAAAAGCCCACGTTGTCCTCTGCAGGTTCCACTCCACCAGCCCTCATCAATCATCTCGATATCTGTAATAAGGTCCTGAGGTTCAAATGAGATCTCGTCATCTCCACCTGTGGAGCACAAGCCAATATATATACCGTAAATATTAATTCCGAGTCACTTAAAATATAATCCTGGAAATGTCTTAAATTCCTCAATTCTATTTTTTGAGGGACCACATTGCGCATGTCTACATGCTCTGTACAACCTCCAGAGGAATTATAGGCACCCACAAACTTTTATGGGTCCTTCTTTACCTCCATGTGCCTCCAGATTCATATAGAAGCATACATGCGTCATCACTCTATTTTGGATATATTTTTCCCTAAAAGCACTGCTTCCTACCTACTGTACCATATGGCTTAGCATCAACAACACATAGAGTTACTAAAAATAGCAAAGTTTTTATCCAGTAATCCTGGGGATTAAAAAAAAAATCTTTATTACACAAATATTAAAGGGTAGAAAATTACTTTATTTTTTTGCCTATTTTTTACCTTCTTTCCTATCCTATTTTTTATGTCCAATATTCCACCATGAAATTAATATTTTTTTGAATAAAGATGGCTATCTCATATTTTTATTGCTGGATACAAATGTCACTATTTTCAGTACCACTGCCAGCCAGGAACCAGACGAGTTCATTATCATTGCATCCTTTTCTACCTGAAACTTTGGATCCCAAAGTCAAGCAAACCTTGGGTGAGCTGATAGTTTACTATATATTTTGTATTTTAGCACAGACAACATACATTCACATATTACAATACTGTGAATGAACATTGAACGGTATAGATCTGGATCCATTTTATTTGCAGACATTTATTACAAATTGTATAGAAATCAGGTGTAAATAAAGGATTAACTAAACTGTAACAATAATTTAAGACAATTCATAGTACTTTATAGTTAGTTGCACTGTTTTCTACTCAATAAACTCAACAACATTACTCGATTCAATAAATTATCCCTTGTGACCTTGTTTACATAGCAAAAACATAATCCGGCCTTTCACTAAACCTACTTTGACCATCTGGTGGATATGCTTCTTATTTAAATAGCTATATTTGTGAACGTCACTATTGATATATCCACTAGTGATATAAAACCTGGGAATCAAGGTCACTAAACAAACATGAAGAATAATGTATTATGTAAAATTTCTAAATGCATTTAAAATAGTTATTACTTCTGCATAGTAATGTGATGGTGAGAGTTACAGGAAGTGTGTGCTTTACATACACAAGTACCCAGGTTATTAAATAGGAAGATAATCCTAATGACCAGGGAATGTCTAATGAGTTTGATTAAAACGGACATATAGAACGAAGGAAAAGACTAAATGCTTAGTATGTTTAACAATAATTTTATTTAGTTTAGACTTGGGGACCAAGATGAGGGCGATGGGGTAAGTGCCCTGTCACCGACAGCACAGTGGAACAGAAGAGTCACTAAGGACCACAATCACATTTCATACAGTTACGTTTAGATAGTTTGCACAACCAGGTTGAACATTAGTGATTACTTTGAGAAACATATCAACATGAACACTGTATACGGTTTTTGTACACCATTAGCTTCCATGGCATGAGGCTGTATGCCTTCAATGTACTCTTATGAGGAAAACAATAAAGCTTTCAACTACACCAATTCTTGTAGAAGCTGTCCCACATATATAAGATATAAAGCAAACAGGTTTTCAAGTATATGACCAATCATTCACATTGTTCCTAAAACATAAACACCGTCAACCAAACATATTGCGTGATAAAATTACAATTCCCACTGAAGGTCGAGGGTTAGGGGCACAGGAGGCAGGGAAAGGTTAGGGCTGCGGACCCCAGTGCCGTTTCGTGGCTTAGGCCCTGCTATAGCCACTTTTTCAGGGGGGAATGTCTCTAAGCCGCCTGGAACCCTCTTTTTATGCTGCTTACTGCGGTCGCATCACCGCAAACTGGAAGTGACGCAGGGCGGAGCCATGTGCGTCTGATCCTGGTCACGCGACTACCAATGTCGCATCACGATGGTGACCACCACAAGACCGCCCATCCAATGCAGGCCAGCTGCAGCTGAGGCACATTGAAGCTAATGGTGTACAAAAACCGCATGCAGTGTTCATGTTGATATGTTCCTCAGAGTAAACACTAATGTCCAATCTGATTGTACAAACTATCCAAACATAACTGTATGAAATGTGATTGTGGTCCTTAGTGACTCTTCTGTACCACTGTGCTGTCGGTGACAGGGCACTTACACCATCACCCTTACCTCACTCCCCAAGTCTAAACTAAATAAAATTATTGTTAAATGTACTAAGCATTTACTCTTTTCCTTCGTTCTATATCATATCGAGTAGCTTAGACAGAGCACTCACCTCCCAGTGGGTGTGTCTGTTTTTATATGGATATTCATATATTAAATTGGACATATGTAAAGTGAAATCACATAAGGCTCAGTGGGATCAGCGGATCTCTAATGTGTGTAGAGACTCCCGATTCTGCCCTGAGAAATAGTGATCAGGGAAATAACATTCAGACAGGTAGAGATTTCGGCTATGTGCCGACTGTGCATTTTTTTAATGCGCTCTTGCACCAAATGCATCCACAGTTTTGTAATGAAAGTCTATGTGATTTTACAAAAGCTGTGTCCACATGTGCGTTTTTGAGTGCTGTGTTTTTGGTGCAAATATCGTCCATGATTTTTTATGTGTTTGTAATTAAGTTGCCCGTTTCCCCATAGACTCCTTTTGTAACCTAAAAAAAAAGCATCACAAACACATGAGTATTCCCACAGTGCATTTGTGATGCTTTTTTCAAGCTATTTGTGTAGCATAAATGCACCAATACTCACCCTCTCGGGCGATCCCATGGAGATCCCATGGTGATCCCTCTGTGATCTCTAGTGTTTCTTGCTCTGTACACACCGGCTGAATGACCTGCGGGATTTGTCCTATCAGAGCCAGAGCCTGAGTAGCATGTGACTGGCTGAGTCACATGGGGAAGGTCGAGGCAGATAGATAACGACATCTCCTGCTGGTGTATGGAGGAAGAATCACCAGAGATTACTGGGGGTGGGTGAGAAATTGTCTGTCTGTCTGTCTCTGTGTGTGACTGTCTGTGTTTGTGTCCCCCTTAATTGTGCTGTGTTTGTATGTGCACAAAGGCAGCACAAACACAGCACAAATGCAATATGTGCGTTTTTTAGAGCTATATTTTCCATGTGATTAGAATGGCTGGCAATTGGAATGCACAGCCCAAAAATGCAAAAAATAATTGACAGGGATTTTTATTAACGCATGCGTTTATGGTAGCAAAAATGCAACTCTTCAAAATGCACAGCTTTTTGAAAATCACATTGACTTTAGTGTTGAAACTGTGGGTGATGCGTTTTTGCTGCAGAAAAAAATGCAGCAGAAACGCACAATGGGCACATAGCCTTAATATCCTACCCTTTTTCTTTATTCTGAATACTAACCACCGCCAGAAGAGTCTAGCAACAGCGTTTTCCATTTGCCTTGTTAAAAATGTATAAACATTCAGCTGGGGGGGAAAAAATAGCTGATGACTAAATGAGTGCTCGTCATTACACCCAGCTGTCATTCAGTGCCGGGGCACAGTTATAGCCGCCTCTAACTATACACTGAGAAGTGACTGAAGCTGCACTGGTACCATCCGGATGACTGAAAGCCTGAGGATGCCAGGAGAAATTACGTTTAGTGGGACTCTAAGTGCTAGCACTGGGCAGGTTCAAAATGCTATCAACATGCAGAATTAACCCCATATCTGCAGGTAATAGTGTTTTTTATATGACAGGTTCCTTTTAAGTTCCCCATACACAATTGACTAATGTTCGCTGATTTGGCCGACAGTCTAATAGGGGTCGCAACATCATTTCTCCAATTAGTACTGCTAATTGTTCGGTCCTATAAGAGGTAACCTTCGACCAAATGAGTCTCTCATAGAGAACTCAGCAGTACTTGGCAGGGTAAAGACTTCTACATATAGGAGACTCATCAAGACAGCTTCTGGCCGAACAATCAAGCCATAAAATTATTCAGCTAGCAGCTATCTTAAGTATACCAGGGGCTTTAGACTTTATCTCACACAGCAATTGTACATAGAGCAGGGGTCTCAAACTCCAGGCCTCGAGGGCCGCACACAGTCCAGGTTTTCAGGATTTCCTAGGCGTTTGACAGTTGATAATTTGATTACCAACTGTCAAATGCCATGGAAATCCTGAAAACCTGCACTGTGTGCGGCCCTTGGGGCCTGGAGTTTGAGACCCCTGACATAGAGTATGTTGAGTAGAACTGGGGATAAAATCCAGCTCACTGTGTAGTAGATAATGGATGCAAATCCCTTGGGTGGTGCATGGATGTATGGGTATGCTGGCTGCAATCAGAAGAAAAAAGGTTAGATATTAGCAACAATGTCCAAAAGGAAAGTTTAAAAATGATGTTTATTGAAACATTCTATAAAACATTCAATTAGCAAAAATGAATACATTTCCTGAGAATCAACATTTATTTATACATTTAGAATGTTACATTTATGATTAAGAATCTGAACGTTTGAATCACGTAAATGCATGTTGGTTCTCATGAAATGTACTCCCTTTTCCTAATTAAATGTTTTAATGGATTTTTCAATAAACATTGATTTTTAAACTTTCCTTTTGGACATTGTTGCCAGAAACTAACTTCTTTTCTGCTGTATTAGTACTATTGCATAGTTCTCCAACTGATGCTAAACACCAGTCACTACACACTCAAGAGCGCCAGTAATTGCTGAGCACATTCATAAGCAGTGAATGTATTTAGTTTGCTAAAATTATTGAAATATAAAAAAAAAATGCTATTAAACTAGGGACACACTGCTTTGATCAGGCACATAAGGTCAGCAGCAGTGGCGTAACTTGAGGCTCATGCAAAAGGTCCAATGGGGTCCCCAATTATTGCAAATGGATAATAACGTTAGCCTTTTACTATAGGCCAAAGGGACTTTAGGGGCCCTAGGCTCCAGGCCTGAGTACGATTGCAACCCCTGCACCTATAGTTACACCCCTGGTCATGATGTATATACCCAATAGTGCAAAAAGTTGGGTTTTTACCCACCCTAGGAACTGATTGTAAAAAAAGTATGCCACACAGTGCATGTATTTTTTGTGGTGGCTTTTTGTACAGGAGATATAATTTTGTTGTGGCTTCCTATACAGTAAAGCAAATGGTATACCGAAGTATACTAGCCAAATGAAGGACAAAAGAACTCACTTTTGGCCAGCATCTAATGACTGGAGGACTATGGTAATATTACAGTATATGTCGAGAAAAGCTCCCGACACATTCTTTAGGCTACGTGTACTAATGCAATGTGCATTAATTGGAAATATTTAACACACAATCAGCATATACCAGAAATGGTAATCACTAAGGTCCATATTCATCAAAGCTAAAGAAAATGCAAAAACAGCTTACCTCCTTCATAATCATACAATGCCACTGCAGTGATTCCTGAGGCTCCTATTTGACCACATTGTTTAGAAGGCTCTGAAAATAAATGGATCAAAATTAGCACTTACCACATTGCAGTACTTCAAGTTCCTAGGCCCCAATGTAAAACCTGTAACAAGACCCACCACTTACCATGTGCCATTTACAATACTAGTCATCTGCTGTGGCAAATGAGCTTTTGTAACTGCTAAATCTTTAACCCTATATCAATGCCTAAAAGTTGTTCGACTCTAATGCAAATTATGACAATGCCCCAATCCTCCAATGTGATATTTCAAAATGTCCACTTACATGGCCGAGGGTTTTTTGGACCGTCAGCAAACCCAAGCCCAGCTGTATTTGCTCCCTTTTTCCTTATAGCTATGCCTATATGTCTGTCTTTCTTATGTTATGAATCAACAATTAAGTATAATTCCAGGTTGTACATAAGCCCACCAGTATTGTTCATGTTGATCTTTCAGCTATTTTTATTGTCCCTACTCTTACCCTCCTTTGGTAATTCTTCATATAAAGAATCATTTTGAGCATTTGGGGGGTCCATGACTTCGTAATCTTCAGTTTCTTCCCCTTCTAGCCTTGGTGGAGGATCTGGAATATCTTCATACTCATCTTCTGAAGCATGGGGTGGTACAGAAATGTCTTCATACGTCTTATCCTGATTAGATATTTTATCTGGAGTGGGTACAATAGTCTTCATCATTGCAGGAAGTCTGGGTGGAAGAACTGGAGGGGCCTCAAATTCAGCATATTCAGAAACTGGAACTGGAGGGGCCTCATATTTAGAAACTGGAACTGGGAGGGCCTCATATTCAGCAAATTCAGAATCCAGATCGGGAGGGGCTTCATATTCAGAATCCATATCTGGAGGGACTTCATATTCAGAATCCATATCTGGAGGGGCCTCATATTCAGCATATTCAGAATCTAATGATCTCTAAATAAGATAGGGATGGAATTAAACAATGGAAAAGGCTCACATGGTTCACTTTTTTAATCTTTAGGCCTACAAAGCAGATATTTACATTTTTTTCTGGAGTTTGTGGCGTCACAGAAATACGAGGAACTGGGACGGGAACAGAGACTGGCTGCTTCCGAGACTGATCAATATCTGAGCTTGGTTGAGTCTGCAACAAGAGAGAGGTTGATTATATTAATTCTCCTGTACGTGTCGCCATGATTGAAGAAGTGAAGATTATGTTCCCCTGCTGCCTCAGTGATATTGTGTAATATTTATCAAACTATCTTATAGTAAGAAGTCCTTTGTTGCATATAGTAAACTTAACAGAGCTAATCTTTTATATATCAATGAGTTCTAGTAAAATGAAAGCTTTCTGCGAGACAGCTAAATCTCCCCATTATCTGCTTTCATTAGTGTTATCACTATTACCAAAAATAATTTTTGCACTAAAATTTGAATTTTAGGAGTCACTTTTTTCCAGGATTTTGTTTCTACTGAAGTTGCTCTGGCTTTTTTCTGTTACTGTGAATCTATAATGTTTAGAAGCTTCTAAAAAACAAGCTGCACAATGTTGGGCACAGAGGTTTAGTGAAAGGGCCCTTGATCGTAGTTCCCTCATTAGTGGTGTTACATGGGTTCCCCGAGAATGTTGAAAGCATGGCATCTAAAGCACACTAGTCATGTGTCAGGATGGTTATACAGTGGAGAAACAGAGCCGCAATAGCACACATATACCTCTCTCAGCCATGAAGCAGTTCTGACATCAGAGGGATTACAAGGTTCTCACATTTTCAGAGAACCTCTTTAATATCCATGCATTATGTCCTTCCTTCTTGTTTCAATTAATTCATAATCCCAATGGTGGACCAATCACGAAATGGTTTTCCCCTTTTCCAATCATGCCCAGATTTTTTTGTAGTCTCACAGGCTTATTCATCTTCCTCTCCTTGTAGGTTCCAGAATTGGAGCATCCTGCCTTCCGTTACCTTTAACCCTTCACCTCCGAGCCTTTTTTCGACGCTAATGACCAGTTCATATTTTGCAATTCTGACCAGTCTCTTCATGAGGTAACAACTCTGGGATGCTTCAATGGATCCCAGTGATTCTGAGAATGTTTTTTCACAACATATTGGACTTTATGTTAGGCTGGCTTCACACAACGGTTTTGTGCTTTAGGTTCTGTCCGGTTTGAACCGGACAGAACCTAATCTGGTTTTGCCTCCCATGTATCCCTATGGTGCCTGATTGGTCATATTTGGCCATTAGGTTTTGTGTTTTCTGTGCCTTATCCGGTTTTGTCAGGTTTTCACTGTGCACAAAATCGTAGCCTGCAGCACTTTTTGTCTCCGATGCAAAAATAGGACAAAACTGGACATAACCGGATCCGGCGTAATCCGGTTCCCATATAATGGGAGTCTATGGTGCCAGATCCGGTTAAAAAATGGATCATTCCCTGAGCCAATTATTTCAACAGAGCATGTTCAGAAATCCTGCAGAAGAAACCGAATCCAACAAAAAACAGGATCAGGGAGCATATTTGGCCACACTTTGTGCACATCCTGTCCTGTCAAGTTCTATCAGGTGGATCCTGCAAAAAACAGGATCCAATCTCACAGCACAAAACCGTGGTGTGAAGCTAGGCTTAGGCTGTTTTCACACTGCAATTTTTTCCTGATCAGTGTCCATCCAGTTTGTGTGCAAAACCAGGAGTGAAACTTGCAGAGAAAAAGTATAGTGGTAAGATTGACACCTGTTCTGGGTTTTGGAGACACTCCTGGTTTTGGCACACAAAACCTGATGAGCTCTGATCAGTGAAAAAACTGCAGTGTGAAACCAGCCTTAGTGGTAAATTTAGGGTGATAAATTTTGTATTACCGTATATACTCGTGTATAAGCCGACCCGTGTATAAGCCGACCCCCCTACTTTTGCCCCCAAAACCTGGGAAAACCTATTGACTCGTGTATAAGCCGAGGGTGGACCCCAGCACAGGTATACAGCCCCCAGCAGTGTGGTATATAGGCCCCCCCAGTGGTAGTATACAGCAGCCTCCCCAGTGGTATGCAGGCCCCAGCAGTATATACAGCAGCCCCAGTGGTATACAGCAGCCCTTAGGTAGTACACAGCAGCCCCAGAGGTATATACAGCAGCCCAGGGGTATACACAGCAGCCCCAGGGGTATACACAGCAGCCCCAGGGGTATACACAGCAGCCCCAGGGGTATACACAGCAGCCCCAGGGGTGTACACAGCAGCCCCAGGGGTGTACACAGCAGCCCCAGGGGTGTACACAGCAGCCCCAGGGGTGTACACAGCAGCCCCAGGGGTGTACACAGCAGCCCCAGGGGTATATACAGCAGCCCCAGGGGTGTACACAGCAGCCCCAGGGGTATACACAGCAGCCCCAGGGGTATATACAGCAGCCCCAGGGGTATACACAGCATCCCCAGGGGTATATACAGCAGCCCCAGGGGTGTACACAGCAGCCCCAGGGGTGTACACAGCAGCCCCAGGGGTGTACACAGCAGCCCCAGGGGTGTACACAGCAGCCCCAGGGGTATACACAGCAGCCCCAGGGGTATACACAGCAGCCCCAGGGGTAGTACACAGCAGCCCCAGGGGTAGTACACAGCAGCCCCAGGGGTAGTACACAGCAGCCCCAGGGGTAGTACACAGCAGCCCCAGGGGTAATACACAGCAGCCCCAGGGGTAGTACACAGCAGCCCCAGGGGTAGTACACAGCAGCCCCAGGGGTATATACAGCAGCCCCAGGGGTAGTACACAGCAGCCCCAGGGGTAGTACACAGCAGCCCCAGGGGTAGTACACAGCAGCCCCAGGGGTATATACAGCAGCCCCAGGGGTGTACACAGCAGCCCCAGGGG
>JARQOC010001921.1:0-32515 GCA_033576535.1 Allobates femoralis | reverse complement strand
CGTGATGAAACCCCCCATGGTTTAGTTCACAAGAAAGCATTACACATTGAGAGAACCCTGGGGGTAGGTCACATGAGCATCGTTATACACTGACCATGCAACTCCATCGTGTAGGTCAAAAAAGGCGTTTTTACACACGAACGATGCAACCCCTGGGTGGGTCACATAAATTGATTACACATGACCGATGCAAAGCCATGGGGGGTTTTGGTCACTGAATGTGATTAACACTGACCATGCAACCCCCATGATGTAGGTCAATGAATGTGATTACAACAGACGATGCAACCATGGGTTGGTACAGAATTTGGATTACACACTGACTAATGAAACCCCTGGTGTAGGTCAAAAAGAACGTCATTACACACTGCCCCCAAAAAAAAGCAACCCCATGGTGAAAGGTCACATGAATGTGATTACATACTGACCAATGTTCCCACGTGAAAAAAATTTGGAAACACCCATTAATCCATATTTGGGTTTTATAAAATATTGATCATTGAATATTCTTGGGGATGGGCTTCTATTTTTTGAACCCAGGGCAATAATTTAAAAAGGAAACTGAAATTGGCTTCAAAATTTTCTTAAATTTGTAAAAATGGCTGTAAAAATAATGGCGTACAGATGACAAAATTGTTTTTAAAATTGTTTTTTTTTTTCAAGTAAAAGAATAGACCCTTTTGCTACACTCGTCGATACCCGGCCTATGATAAATTCCTTCCCCGGTATCTTAAAATCGTTCTTCGTTTGCGTTTGTTAAACCCACCCGGGTGTTGTTGGATTGTATTACTTGTGCAGTTCATCACAGAAAAAAGGCCGCCTTCCTTACCAATACCAGGTCACAATATCAATTGTACTACAGATAAGCAGCAGGCTCATTGTTAATGTTGAAGAACGCACTGCCTTTTTCTGTGAAGTTTATTGTAATTTAAACTAGACTGTGGGCACGATCCATGCTATCACATCGGACCAGCAGTGATATCACGTGGGGCAGCATGTCTGTGGCGCTGGAGGCGGGTTGATGTCTCTCCTAGTGGTCTCTCCCAAAGTATTGTATGTAAATGTAGTTTTAGTTAAAAACATGTTTCTTGTGAAGTTTTTTTTTAATAATAAAAGTGTATACTTTCCTGGTAAAAAAAATGATGCAGGCGACTATCGCCCTGTTATTTTTTATCTGCTAGTGCTGGTAAAACCACGCAAGCTATTTGGTTGCCAACACTCGCGCGGGCTGGTTTTAGCTTCGTTGGCAATGAAAAAATACAGGGAAGCCCTATTTTTCTAAAAAAAAAAAAAATTAATTGGCGTGGGCTCCGCCATATTTTCTGTTGCCAGCTAATGTAACCCAGGTAGCTGGGGGCTGGAATTCTCAGAGTGGTGAGGACCAAGCGTTCTGGGCCCCCCACACTGAAAATTGCAGCCAGCTGCCACTCCGAAATTGGATTGTTGGTTACCCCTCTCTTCCAACTGCCAAGTAACGGTGGCAGACTGGGTAATAAAGAGGTTGATTTCAGCTTTTTTTGGCAGCTGACATAAAGCCATATTGCTAATGTCAGCCATCAGTATGATAACCGCCATTAGGAATACTGTCAGTAAAAAGGAAAAAAAAACCCACTCAGAGAGAGAAATCTTTTATTAATTTTATTATTATTATTCATTATTATAGCACCATTTATCCCATGACACTTTACATGTGAAAAGGGGCATACATAGACAAGTACAATAAACATGAGCAATACAAGGCACACACAAGTACAAAATAGAGATGCCTTGTTATCCATTTTATTAGCTCCCACCAAGTTCCCGTCCGCCTTAATCCTGTAATATTGCAATTGGGTGGTGTGCTGCATCACGCGGCCGCCATCTTTGTATACCTAAGTGTCCAAAAATGGCAGCTGCGTATGTGTGTGCATGTGTGAGTTTGTGTCTGTATGTGTGTGTATGTGCAAGCGGGTGTATGCGTATGTGTAAGCATATGAATGTGTATGCATGTATGTGTATGTATGCACGTGTGTCCGTGTATGCACATGTGTGTGTATGCACATGTGTATGTGTGTATGCATGCCTGTATGCACATGTATGCATATATGTGTCTGTATGTTTTTTTGTGTGTCTATTTGCATGTGTTTATGCGTGTGTGTATAAGTACGTGTGTATGCACGTATGTGTCTGTGCATGTATGCGTGTGTTTGTGAATGTGTATGTCTGCGTGCATGTACAGTTAGGGCCAGAAATATTTGGACAGTGACACAATTTTCGCGAGTTGGGCTCTGCATGCCACCACATTAGATTTGAAATGAAACCTCTACAACAGAATTCAAGTGCAGATTGTAACGTTTAATTTGAAGGGTTGAACAAAAATATCTGATAGAAAATGTAGGAATTGTACACATTTCTTTACAAACACTCCACATTTTAGGAGGTCAAAAGTAATTGGACAAATAAACATAACCCAAACAAAATATTTTTATTTTCAATATTTTGTTGCGAATCCTTTGGAGGCAATCACTGCCTTAAGTCTGGAACCCATGGACATCACCAAACGCTGGGTTTCCTCCTTCTTAATGCTTTGCCAGGCCTTTACAGCCGCAGCCTTCAGGTCTTGCTTGTTTGTGGGTCTTTCCGTCTTAAGTCTGAATTTCAGCAAGTGAAATGCATGCTCAATTGGGTTTAGATCTGGTGATTGACTTGGCCATTGCAGAATGTTCCACTTTTTTGCACTCATGAACTCCTGGGTAGCTTTGGCTGTATGCTTGGGGTCATTGTCCATCTGTACTATGAAGCGCTGTCCAATCAACTTTGCAGCATTTGGCTGAATCTGGGCTGAAAGTATATCCCGGTACACTTCAGAATTCATCCGGCTACTCTTGTCTGCTGTTATGTCATCAATAAACACAAGTGACCCAGTGCCATTGAAAGCCATGCATGCCCATGCCATCACGTTGCCTCCACCATGTTTTACAGAGGATGTGGTGTGCCTTGGATCATGTGCCGTTCCCTTTCTTCTCCAAACTTTTTTCTTCCCATCATTGTGGTACAGGTTCATCTGTCCATAGAATACTTTTCCAGAACTGAGCTGGCTTCTTGAGGTGTTTTTCAGCAAATTTAACTCTGGCCTGTCTATTTTTGTCTATTTTTGGAATTGATGAATGGTTTGCATCTAGATGTGAACCCTTTGTATTTACTGTCATGGAGTCTTCTCTTTACTGTTGACTTAGAGACAGATACACCTACTTCACTGAGAGTGTTCTGGACATCAGTTGATGTTGTGAACGGGTTCTTCTTCACCAAATAAAGTATGCGGCGATCATCCACCACTGTTGTCATCCGTGGACGCCCAGGCCTTTTAGAGTTCCCAAGCTCACCAGTCAATTCCTTTTTTCTCAGAATGTACCCAACTGTTGATTTTGCTACTCCATGCATGTCTGCTATCTCTCTGATGGATTTTTCTTTTTTTTCAGCCTCAGGATGTTCTGCTTCACCTCAATTGAGAGTTCCTTTGACCGCATGTTGTCTGGTCACAGCAACAGCTTCCAAATGCAAAACCACACACCTGGAATCCACCCCTGACCTTTTAACTACTTCATTGATTACAGGTTAACGAGGGAGACGCCTTCAGAGTTAATTGCAGCCCTTAGAGTCCATTGTCCAATTACTTTTGGTCCCTTGAAAAAGAGGAGACTATGCATTACAGAGCTATGATTCCTAAACCCTTTCTCCGATTTGGATGTGGAAACTCTCATATTGCAGCTGGGAGTGTGCACTTTCAGCCCATATTATATATATAATTGTATTTCTGAACAAGTTTTTGTAAACAGCTAAAATAACAAAACTTGTGTCACTGTCCAAATATTTCTGGCCCTAACTGTATGTGCCTGTATGTAAATGCATGTATACGTGTGCATGCATGTGTGTGCGTGTATGTATGTGTGCGTTTGTTATGCATGTATGTGGGTGTGTGAATGCGCATGTGTGTGAATGTGTATGTGTACATGCATGTATATGTGCACAAATGTGTGCATGTGCATGTTTGTGTGTATGTGCATTTACAGTACAAACCAAAAGTTTGGACACACTTTCTCATTCAAAGAGTTTTCTTTATTTTCATGACTATGAAAATTGTAGATTCACACTGAAGGCATCAAAACTATGAATTAACACATGTGGAATTAAATACTTAACAAAAAAGTGTGAAACAATTGAAAATGTGTCTCATATTCTAGGTTCTTCAAAGTAGCCACCTTTTGCTTTGATTACTGCTTTGCCCACTCTTGGCATTCTCTTGATGAGCTTCAAGAGGTAGTCACCGGAAATGGTCTTCCAACAGTCTTGAAGGAGTTCCCAGAGATGCTTAGCACTTTGGCCCTTTTGTCTTCACTCTGCGGTTCAGCTCACCCCAAATCATCTCGATTGGGTTCAGGTCTGGTGACTGTGGATGCCAGGTCATCTGGCGTAGCACCCCATCACTCTCCTTCTGGGTCAAATAGCCCTTACACAGCCTTGAGGTGTGTTTGGGGGCATTTTCCTGTTAAAAATAAATTATGGTCCAACTAAACGCAATCCGGATGGAATAGCATGCCGCTACAAGATACTGTGGTTGCCATGCTGGTTCAGTATGCCTTCAATTTTGAATAAATCCCCAACAGTGTCACCATCAAAGCAACCCACACCATCACACCTCCTCCTCCATGCTTCACGGTGGGAACCAGGCATGTAGAGTCCATCCATTCACCTTTTCTGCGTCGCACAAAGACACTGTGGTTGGAACCAAAGATCTCAAATTTGGACTCATCAGACCAAAGCACAGATATCCACTGGTCTAATGTCCATTTCTTGTGTTCTTTATCCCAAACAAGTCTCTTCTGCTTGTTGCCTGTCCTTAGCAGTGGTTTCCTAGCAGCTATTTTACCATGAAGACCTGCTGCACAAAGTCTCCTCTTAACAGTTGTTGTAGAGATGTGTCTGCTGCTTGAACTCTGTGTGACATTGACCTAGTCTCTAATCTGAGCTGCTGTTAACCTGCAATTTCTGAGGCTGGTGACTCGGATGAACTTATCCTCCGCAGCAGGGATGACTCTTGGTCTTCCTTTCCTGCGGTGGGCCCCATGTGAGCCAGTTTCTTTGTAGCACTTGATGGTTTTTGCAACTGCACCTGGGGACACTTTCAAAGTTTTCCCAATTTTTCGGACTGACTGACCTTCATTTCTTAACCCCTTCATGACCCGCAAATTTTTCGTTTTTCATTTTCGTTTTTTGCTCCCCTGCTTCCAAGAGCCATAACTTTTTTATTTTTCCGTAAATATAAACATATTGTAATAGCCCACAGGTGACGGGATACGCAAGGACTGCACGGAACACAGAGTGTTAAACAAATGCACTTTTAATACAACTGGGGGAAAAGTGCGGGAAAGAAGGGGAAGGAGCGGGAAGGTGTGCAATAGTAAATACAATATATATATAACCACTGTGACTAGTTTGCCGAGAATGCAAGGTCTCTGAATGTCTTTAAATAAAGAAATGCAAAGTCTTTATCAAGCAAGATGCAGAGTTTGTTTTCTTTCTATAACTGGTATATTGAACTGCAGAGTCTTTTCCTATCTGTCCCTAACTAAAACTGTGTGCACACTTTACTGTGAGTTTTACTGCGAGGTACCTCGTTGCCGTTGGGGCCCGTAATTCGCTAACAGGTGTCTCTCGAGTTCAGACTTAGTCCTGGATCTCTGCTTTGCTCGTGCAGTCTGGCTCCTCACTCCACATCCAGTCTCTTTAGGTCTGTTTCTCTCTCTGCAACACACGTGGAAGTTGTCTCTCTTCTCCTTGTGGAGACCCACTCATCCATCTCCTGGACTGTTCCATGTCACTCTCAGCAGCAGGGGGGTTTATCTCTGCTATCCTTTCTTTTGGCAGCAGGTGGCAGTATAACACAAGGAAGAGTCCACAAAACAGTCCTTCTACCATATATATTAATGTTAACAGGTCTTACAATATGACGGCTTGTTTTTTTGCGGGACAAGTTGTACTTTCATATGCAATCATTTATTTTACCATATAGTGTACAGGTAAATTGCAAAAAAATTCTAAATGCAGTGAAATTGCAAAAAAAGTGCCATGACACGTTTGTTTTTTGGGTATTTTAGTCGCCATGTTCATTATATGGTAAAACCGACATGACAGGGTGATGCCTCGGATTGGTACGAGTTCATAGACACCCAACATGTATACCTTTATTAGTATCTAGGTGGTGAAAAAAAATTCAGAAGTTTGAAAGAAAACAAAAACGGACTTTTTGCACCATGTTCTGCGACCCGTAGCATTCTCATTTTTCGGTATCTGGGGCTGTATGATGGCTTATTTTTTGCGTCTTCAGCTGACGTTTCTAATGATACTATTTTTGGGGGGATCTGCAGTTTTGATCGCCCGTTATTGCATTTTATAGCAATGTTGCGGCAACCGAAAAAATAGAATTTTGGCGTTTGGACCATTTTTTTCCATTACAGAGTTCACAACTCTTATTAACGGATTTAATAGGATGATAGATCAGGCGATTCTGAATGCGGCGATGCCAAACATGTGTTTTTTTTTTTCTTTTTTTAATACTTTTATTGTGATTGGGGGAAAAGGGGGGGTGATTTGAAATTTTATATATTTTTTTTTTCTTTACAGGTTTTTAAAAACTTTATTTTCTAACTCATTCTTATTTTTACACTGCCCCATAGAGAGGCACCTTGCTGCACAGTCCGATCGCTTCTGGGAGATACAGATGAGCTGCAGCTCATCTGTATCTCCCAGAATCACGAACCTGCTGTGGTTGGCAGCGCCTGCCAACCACAACCCGGAAGTGCTCTCTGACAGCATGAGGGGTCTAGCCAGGACCCCGGGCTGTCACGTGAGTGCCGGAGATCCTGCAATAGTATCGCGGGATCTCCGGAGCAGGTGGGGAACAGTGCGTTCCCCGCCGCGGCCGCCTTGGATCCCGCTGTCAGTGATTGACAGCGGGATTCAAGGGGTTCACACCACCGATCGGATCCCGGATCCGATCAGAGCTGTTAGCCCGACATCTCAGCTGATCACATGCATATGTGTATCTGCATGTGTATGTGAATGTATACGTATGTGCGTGCGTGTGTGTGTCTGTATATGTCTTTGGGGACATTATACTGTGTGTGTATGCATGTGTATGTCTGTATATGTATGTGTGTGTGTACATGTATATTTGTATGCATGTGTGTACATACATATGTGTACATGTATGTGTCTGTGTGTAGCACCACTTACACCTACTGATCTCCAGCCACAGCCAGCAGAAAAGTCCGGAGCTTGCGGCCTGTTTTGAATGAGATGGGATGGGGAACCCTCTGTAGCCACCAGAGGGCGCCCACACCCCATCTGCAGCACAAACCTAAAGCCACGGACTTTCCTGCCAGCTGTGGCTGTACGGCGGTGGGTGCAGCATGTCGCGATGTCCGGTGGGACAGGAGGGCGGTCGCCGTAGGCGATGTCCAACGGGGAGGTTCCCACTGGTGGTACTGCACAAGGAGCCCTAACCACCAGTGGGTGTCATATTGGAATGCCCATCACTTGGGTGTTCCAATAAGGCATCAGGTGTGCTTCCGGTCGGCGCTGGGAATTGTGGGATTCGTAGACATCTCGATGGAAACAGATGTTCGTCAACATAAGGTAATTATATATTAGATGTGATTTCCAGTGAATTGTCATGCAGAACTCCCCGAAGAAAAAACAGATCAATTCCTGAATAGAGGAAGCGCTTATGACCCATTTAGACGAGTCAATTATCGAGGAATAAGTGCTCATAAGACCAATCACTGCCTACGGTTGACCCATCTAAATAGGCAAGAAAATACCCGCTGAGCAAATACAAAGTTAATTCCAAGGGTGCAATGATTTGTTAACCATTTCAAGATCTGGCAAATGTTATTTTATTTTTGCTCTTTCGTTTTTTTTCCTGTCTTTTCTGATGTTCAGGGCAAAAACCCTGGAATCGAGCTGTCAACAGACGTGACTCTGATGTATCTGGCTGCATTTCTTTTACTTTCTTCAGAGGTTGCAATTAGGGATGAGCGAGTCTACTCGCTAGGACTCGTTACTCGGCGATTCTTAAGGGACTCGCTGGACTCGGGAATCGGCGAGTCTTTTAGCGAATACTCGCTCAGTAACGAGTCCAATGCAAGTGAATGGCAATCTTAGTTTTGTCATAGTTTACTTTCTCTCACTCGCTAGACTCGCTAGACTCGCTCTATCACATCGCTATATAGCTTGAATCTCCCCAAACAGCAGCGAGTCTGAGCGAGTCTACGAGTCCGAATCCTAGCGAGTCTGCGATTCCGAGTCCTGTATTCTCTATTCGGGACTCGCGAATCCAGAATCTTTTATGTTACTAGTCAGCATTGCGTGTTAGGTCAGAAAACTTGTGAAGATAGCCAATCATAGTCAGTAATGGCATAGCAGCTTTGGTTGTGTCAGGACTATGATTGGCTGCTGTCCATCGTGATGTATGACAGGCAAGGCAGTATATAAGGCTTGCCCCCGCCATTTTGGGCACATTGCTGAGAAGAGCTGACCTAGTGCAGGGAGACTTGGAGCAGATCTAGGGACAGTTAGGCAGTGTAGGACTCACATATAACCCAAAAGTTCTTTTCAGAACTAACAGGACGGAGTGTAGGAGTCAAGATTCCTCACACATAACCCAAAAGTTCTTTTCAGAACTACCAGGACGGAGGATTGCTGTACAGGACTGTAAGGAAGGGAGATAGGAGCAGCCTTACAGTGAATCCAGCACCATCCTCAGAGCTTAGTTCACCCAGCTTTCCGCAGAGCTGTAATCCTAAGCTTTTTCTTATTTTTGGCACTAGTCTACCAAATAATTTTGGTGCCATTTTTCCACAAAAAATTTCCTGTGCCAGTGCGTTGCTGTACGGTGTCCTGCCTGCAGCTCGCACGGTACTTGTAAACTTGCACGCAGCCAGCACCGCAGCCTAAGTGTGCCTGGTTGTGCGTACTAAACAATTTTTTCCTGTGCCAGTGCGTTGCTGTACGGTGTCCTGCCTGCAGCTCGCACGGTACTTGTAAACTTGCACGCAGCCAGCACCGCAGCCTAAGTGTGCCTGGTTGTGCGTACTAAACAATTTTTTCCTGTGCCAGTGCGTTGCTGTACGGTGTCCTGCCTGCAGCTCGCACGGTACTTGTAAACTTGCACGCAGCCAGCACCGCAGCCTAAGTGTGCCTGGTTCTGCGTACTAAACAATTTTTTCCTGTGCCAGTGCGTTGCTGTACGGTGTCCTGCCTGCAGCTCGCACGGTACTTGTAAACTTGCACGCAGCCAGCACCGCAGCCTAAGTGTGCCTGGTTGTGCGTACTAAACAATTTTTTCCTGTGCCAGTGCGTAGCTGTACGGTGTCCTGCCTGCAGCTCGCACGGTACTTGTAAACTTGCACGCAGCCAGCACCGCAGCCTAAAGGTACCTTTACACGCCGCGACGGCAGGCTGGAAACATCGCGCTACTTCGCGTGCACGAGCACGCCCGAACGGCTACAAACGGTCAACGCACCCTCTTTACACGCCGCCATAAGGTGCGCTACGCTACGCTACATCTATAGCTAGCTACATCGCCGGGTGTCTCAAGTAGCCAGCTGTAGCGTAGCGTACCATGTTTACACACCGCTCCA
Source organism: Allobates femoralis (assembly GCA_033576535.1). Lineage (NCBI taxonomy): Eukaryota > Metazoa > Chordata > Amphibia > Anura > Aromobatidae > Allobates > Allobates femoralis. Next base: position 22,835 of record JARQOC010001921.1, on the reverse strand, counting down.
ACAAGCTACTATGGGCGGACCCGGTGCAGCAGGGATAGCACATAGGCGTGCAACAATCTTGGATTACGAGCCGTCCGTACGATGATAGGACAGCGCAATATCATCAGGATTGGCCAGGCATCGCAGGAGGCTGATTAATACAGCACGCTCGAGTAATTGTGTAGTGTGACTGGTCAGCTCCTTAAATATCCCGCCCTATGCTGCGACTACCAATCATAAAGCAGGAGCGACCTCCAATGATCGCAGATGGGCGCGGTAACATGGCGACTGTGTCACGCCTTAGATACATGGCAGCCACATCGCCGGGTGTCCAGAGTTGCCTTCCGTCGCTTCTTTACACGCCGATACAGCTCGCTGCAATCGGCGATGTTGCCTTAAGTTTATGAGCAGAGACCATAAACAAATGTATCTGTCGCCGGCTGTAGCGTCGCCTCTTCAGACGCCGCTACTACAGGCGATATTGACGCTACAAGCTACAATTGTAGCTTGTCGCGCGATGTTTCCAGCCTGCCGTCGCGGCGTGTAAAGGTACCATAAGTGTGCCTGGTTGTGCGTACTAAACAATTTTTTCCTGTGCCAGTGCGTAGCTGTACGTTGTCCTGCCTGCAGCTCGCACGGTACTTGTAAACTTGCACGCAGCCAGCACCGCAGCCTAAGTGTGCCTGGTTGTGCGTACTAAACAATTTTTTCCTGTGCCAGTGCGTTGCTGTACGGTGTCCTGCCTGCAGCTCGCACGGTACTTGTAAACTTGCACGCAGCCAGCACCGCAGCCTAAGTGTGCCTGGTTGTGCGTACTAAACAATTTTTTCCTGTGCCAGTGCGTTGCTGTACGGTGTCCTGCCTGCAGCTCGCACGGTACTTGTAAACTTGCACGCAGCCAGCACCGCAGCCTAAGTGTGCCTGGTTCTGCGTACTAAACAATTTTTTCCTGTGCCAGTGCGTAGCTGTACGGTGTCCTGCCTGCAGCTCGCACGGTACTTGTAAACTTGCACGCAGCCAGCACCGCAGCCTAAGTGTGCCTGGTTGTGCGTACTAAACAATTTTTTCCTGTGCCAGTGCGTAGCTGTACGGTGTCCTGCCTGCAGCTCGCACGGTACTTGTAAACTTGCACGCAGCCAGCACCGCAGCCTAAGTGTGCCTGGTTGTGCGTACTAAACAATTTTTTCCTGTGCCAGTGCGTAGCTGTACGGTGTCCTGCCTGCAGCTCGCACGGTACTTGTAAACTTGCACGCAGCCAGCACCGCAGCCTAAGTGTGCCTGGTTGTGCGTACTAAACAATTTTTTCCTGTGCCAGTGCGTTGCTGTACGGTGTCCTGCCTGCAGCTCGCACGGTACTTGTAAACTTGCACGCAGCCAGCACCGCAGCCTAAGTGTGCCTGGTTGTGCGTACTAAACAATTTTTTCCTGTGCCAGTGCGTAGCTGTACGTTGTCCTGCCTGCAGCTCGCACGGTACTTGTAAACTTGCACGCAGCCAGCACCGCAGCCTAAGTGTGCCTGGTTGTGCGTACTAAACAATTTTTTCCTGTGCCAGTGCGTTGCTGTACGGTGTCCTGCCTGCAGCTCGCACGGTACTTGTAAACTTGCACGCAGCCAGCACCGCAGCCTAAGTGTGCCTGGTTGTGCGTACTAAACAATTTTTTCCTGTGCCAGTGCGTTGCTGTACGGTGTCCTGCCTGCAGCTCGCACGGTACTTGTAAACTTGCACGCAGCCAGCACCGCAGCCTAAGTGTGCCTGGTTCTGCGTACTAAACAATTTTTTCCTGTGCCAGTGCGTAGCTGTACGGTGTCCTGCCTGCAGCTCGCACGGTACTTGTAAACTTGCACGCAGCCAGCACCGCAGCCTAAGTGTGCCTGGTTGTGCGTACTAAACAATTTTTTCCTGTGCCAGTGCGTAGCTGTACGTTGTCCTGCCTGCAGCTCGCACGGTACTTGTAAACTTGCACGCAGCCAGCACCGCAGCCTAAGTGTGCCTGGTTGTGCGTACTAAACAATTTTTTCCTGTGCCAGTGCGTTGCTGTACGGTGTCCTGCCTGCAGCTCGCACGGTACTTGTAAACTTGCACGCAGCCAGCACCGCAGCCTAAGTGTGCCTGGTTGTGCGTACTAAACAATTTTTTCCTGTGCCAGTGCGTAGCTGTACGGTGTCCTGCCTGCAGCTCGCACGGTACTTGTAAACTTGCACGCAGCCAGCACCGCAGCCTAAGTGTGCCTGGTTGTGCGTACTAAACAATTTTTTCCTGTGACAGTGCGTTGCTGTACGGTGTCCTGCCTGCAGCTCGCACGTTACCTTCCATCTGTCTTAATATATCTTAGCCTCTAGTGTGTACCTTTCACGAAATAGTACCTGCTACTTGTTTTACAAGCCCCCAGAAAGCCACCAGAAATTATAAAATGTCACACAAAAAACCAAATCCCAAAAAAAGTCTTGCTAAGGGACAGGGAAGAGGTACAGGCATTGGTAGTCGTGGCCAACTATCCACCAGTTCGGGCAGACAGACGAGGATTGATTGATCGTTCATCCTGTCTAACTTTCCCCGTCAGGAAAGTAAACGAGTATTGAGGCCGGAAGACGAACAGCATCTAACGTCTTGGCTGGCAGACAAGACCTCAACAACAGGTTCTTGCAGCACTCAAGGTTCCTTGAGCACTGTGTCTACTGTTGGTACATACCATGCTGGGTCATCTAATCCACAACCTCTTCACAGTTCCTCAGACCAACAGCAGCCCCATGAAAATGTTGACACAGACATGGGTCACTCAGATGACTTATTTGGTACATATAATCCTTTACATGAATCCGGTTTGCCAGACTCCGTAGTAGATGAGATACTTGACGAAGAATTGTCCAATCATGGACAAGTTTTAGAGACACCCCGGCCACATGAACGTGTCTTTCAGCAAAGTCTTAGACCGTCTCAGGAGTTGGAGGATGATGATGATGAGACAGTGACACACTTGTCATCTGGGGAGCAAAATCTATCTTGTTATCGGGAAGATTTAGAAGAGGAAGGGGTTGATGATGAGACAACTGATCCCACGTGGAATGTTGCGATGCAGAGCCAGCAGAGCAGCACGGAGGAAGAAAGTGTGTATGTCCCACCAACAAAGGCACCAAGGCCTACTCCTCCCACCAGAACTGAAAGAGTCACCACTGTTGCCCAAAATGTGTCCACTGTGGCTCAAAATTTGTCAACTGTTGGACAAAATGTTTCAAATGTGGGCCTCAGTAATCCCTCATGGAGTACAGTCAAGCCTAGAGGTCGGTCAGCCACTGTGTGGAAATTTTTTAAAGATGGGCCTTCTCAAGAAAATGTGGTCATCTGTACCATCTGCCATGCAAGGCTAAGCAGAGGCCACGGGAAAGGAAACCAGAGCACCAGCAGTATGCGGAAGCACATGGCTGGTCAGCACCCTATTCAGTGGTCAAAAGTGCAGCCTTCCACAACAGTGTCATCTGACCCAAAGACTGCGACGGTAACTCAGATACGTCCGTCACAATCAAGTGTTGCTGAAGCTGGTCCAGCTGATATGTACTCATCACAAGCAGCGGTTGCAGAGAGACTGAACACGAGTGCAGACAGTTCTCGGTCATCAACATCCTTACAGTTATCAGTGACACAGCTGTACGAAAGGAAGCAGAAATACCACTCTTCCCACCCATTAGCCAAAAAAATAAATGCCCAGATAGCTAAGTTGTTAGCAGTCGAGATGTTGCCGTTTAGGCTTGTGGGTACAGACTCTTTCCGTGAGCTTTTGGCTGTGGCAGTACCACGCTACTCGGTTCCAAGCCGCCACTACTTTTCACGTTGTGCCGTCCCCGCGTTACATGAGCATGTCATTAACAACCTCAAGCGTGCCCTCACCAACGCTGTAACCGGGAAAGTACACCTTACTACGGACACGTGGACAAGCAGTTCAGGACAGGGCCGGTACATCTCGCTCACCGCGCATTGGATCAACGTTGTGGAGAGTGTGCCAAACGATGTTAGTGTAACATCAAACATCCTACCCACGCCACGGATAGCTGGCACAACCTCATTCAGGGTCTCTGCATCATCCTATATGTCCACTACCCCATCTTCCGCTTCCTCGACCAATCCTCAATTGCCCTCAACATCACGGCCAAGTTGGGAGGTTTGCTGCAGTGCTTCAGCAAGACGCCAACAGGCTCTGCTGAAGCTGATCTGTTTAGGTCACACACCGCACACTGCAGTAGAGCTGTTGAAAGGTCTGAAGGAACAGACAGATGAGTGGCTATCCCCACTCCAACTCCAGACCGGTCTCGTGGTGAGCGACAATGGTCGTAACCTAGTGGCTGCACTAAAGCTCGGAAACCTTGTGCACGTGCCTTGCATGGCTCACGTGCTGAATCTAGTAGTGCAGAAATTCCTGCGTACATACCCAGAGCTATGTGACCTACTGGAGAAGGTGCGTCGAGTTTGTGCACATTTTCGTCATTCGTCAACAGCGGTTGGAAAACTTTCATTGCTTCAAAAGCAATTGAATTTGCCCAACCACAGACTCATTTGTGACATGCCGACACGATGGAACTCGACATTCCATATGTTATCGAGGATCAATGAGCAGCAGAGGGCAATATCCGAGTATCAGTTGCAACATGCCCGTCAGACCGGCAGTCAGCCACGACATATTAGTACAATGGAGTGGGTGTGGATCGCTGACACATCTGAGGTTCTTGATAATTTTGACTACTGCACAAAACTGGTGAGCGGTGATCAGTCCATCATCAGTGTCACTATACCCATGCTGTGTCTGCTGAAAGAATCCCTCATTAATCAGAAAAATGAAGCATTGAGAGCCCAGCAGATGGCTATGGAGCCAGATTTAAACAGCGCAGTACCTAGCCAGCAGAGCCAGTATGACCAGGCAACTATGGCTCCTGAGGAGGAACAGGAGCAAGACGATGAAGAGGATTTATTTTTTGTTGGTGCCGATGTCAACCCAGATGGTACTCACAACCCCAGCTTTGTGTCTGTCCACCATGGGTGGCCTGGAGAGGAGGAGGCGGAGACAGACTTTGCGGATACAATGGGTATTGAACATCGTTCTGAGGACACTGAAGACATGACTCTATGCAGCTTAGGACACATGGCTCACTTCATGTTGACTTGTCTGCTAGAAGACCCACGAGTGGTTAACATATTGCACAACGACCTCTACTGGTTGGCCACCTTTCTGGACCCACGTTATAAAGATAAATTCACCTCGCTGCTGTTTCAGTCACCACGTGGCTTGACAATTGACTATTTCAAGAGGGTTCTTGTGGATAATATGCTTCGAATATCACCGTCAGACAACACTCTGCCCATGGTTAGCAACTCTGTGCAACAGCAGCCTTTGGTCGGGGCACAATCATCCACGCTGTCCAGAAGAGATGCTGGAAAGATGTCCGCAAAGTGGGCTATGTTCAATAAGCCATCGAACCTGCAGCGCCATGTTGCTCCAGTAACCATCTCTCGGAGACAGAAACTTACCAACATGGTACAAGAATACTTAAGTGACAGTACCTGCTTCCTGACTGATGCCGCAGTCCCGTTTAATTACTGGGTCTCCAAGCTCCACACTTGGACAGAGCTCTCGTTGTATGCCTTGGAGGTGCTGGCATGCCCTGCAGCTAGTGTGACATCAGAGCGGGTTTTCAGTGCCGCTGGGGGTATCATAACTGATACCAGGACACGTCTTACTCCAGAGAATGCAGACAGGCTTACTCTAATAAAGTTTAATAGGAACTGGATTTCACAAGACTTCTTGAGCCCTGAAGACGACAGTACTCAGAGCTGAAGTGCCACGTTCAACATCAATATGATATAATTAATCATTGTATTATATTGTGTCTTTTTGGTACAAGCAGTATGTACAAGACCAGTAACGATTTGCGTAACCATGTTCCTGCAACCTGGTAATGAGGCTGCTTCATCTTAAACCAACACTACACCTTAACTTCGGTTTCATTAACCATCACAACACCTTTTCACAAGTAATCAACCTTTATTTTCTGTTAGCAAACATTTAAAAGCCCCTTGGGCTAATTTTTTGAGCCACCCTGGCTAAGAAGCTGATCATGGCCCTTAGGCCTGCATTTATAACCAAAATGCAAAACAGCCCCTTGGGCTAATTTTTGGAGACACCCAGCCTAAGAGGCTTATCATGGCCCTTAGGCCTGCATTTACACTCAAAATGCCAAACAGCCCCTTGGGCTAATTTTTGGAGCCACCATGGCTAACAAGCTGATCATGGCCCTTAGGCCTGCATTTATACCCAAAATGCAAAACAGCCCCTTGGGCTAATTTTTGGAGCCACCATGGCTAACAAGCTGATCATGGCCCTTAGGCCTGCATTTATACCCAAAATGCAAAACAGCCCCTTGGGCTAATTTTTGGAGCCACCATGGCTAACAAGCTGCTCATGGCCCTTAGGCCTGCATTTATACCCAAAATGCAAAACAGCCCCTTGGGCTAATTTTTGGAAACACCCAGCCTAAGAGGCTTATCATGGCCCTTAGGCCTGCACTTATACCCAAATTGCCAAACAGCCCCTTGGGCAAATTTTTAGAGCCACCATGGCTAACAAGCTGATCATGGCCCTTAGGCCTGCATTTATACCGAAAATGCAAAACAGCCCCTTGGGCTAATTTTTTGAGCCACCCAGGCTAACAAGCTTATCATGGTTTGGGAGACACCCTGGCTAACAAGCTTTGTATGGCCCTTAGACCTACATTTATACCAAAAATTGGAAACAGCCCCTTGGGCTAATTTGTCGAGCCACAGGCTAACAAGCTTATCATGCTTTGGGAGACAACCTGGCTAACAAGCTTTTTATGGCCCTTAGGCCTACATTTATAACAAAAATGCAAAACAGCCCCTTGGGCTAATTTTTGGAGCCACCATGGCTAACAAGCTGCTCATGGCCCTTAGGCCTGCATTTATACCGAAAATGCAAAACAGCCCTTGGGCTAATTTTTTGAGCCACCCAGGCTAACAAGCTTATCATGGTTTGGGAGACACCCTGGCTAACAAGCTTTGTATGGCCCTTAGACCTACATTTATACCAAAAATTGGAAACAGCCCCTTGGGCTAATTTGTCGAGCCACACAGGCTAACAAGCTTATCATGCTTTGGGAGACAACCTGGCTAACAAGCTTTTTATGGCCCTTAGGCCTACATTTATAACAAAAATGCAAAACAGCCCCTTGGGCTAATTTTTGGAGCCACCATGGCTAACAAGCTGCTCATGGCCCTTAGGCCTGCATTTATACCCAAAATGCAAAACAGCCCCTTGGGCTAATTTTTGGAAACACCCAGCCTAAGAGGCTTATCATGGCCCTTAGGCCTGCACTTATACCCAAATTGCCAAACAGCCCCTTGGGCAAATTTTTAGAGCCACCATGGCTAACAAGCTTATCATGCTTTGGGAGACAACCTGGCTAACAAGCTTTTTATGGCCCTTAGGCCTACATTTATAACAAAAATGGGAAACAGCCCCTTGAGCTAATTTTTTTAGTCAACAAGCCTATGCTTGCATCGTCGGCGTTGCTTGTACTATCATCCTGCTGTAGCCTGGTGAAGGGTCCCACTGTACGCTCTGTAGAAAACGCGTAGACGCGATGTGTAGCAGGTAGATGTCCCAGCCTCTCACATGTGTGTTCCTAGTCTTGTTGCCATAGCGAGGCATTAAGTAACCCCCCAAACACAGGCACTGTTTATTTGTCAGCAACATTTGTATGTGGAGTCATGATTTTACACTTAGTAACCAAGGTGACTTCATGCTCCATGCGGCCCGTACAGTACTTGCTAATGATGCTCTCTCTCCCCTGTCCCCCACGTCAAATGTCTCGGGGTAATCCTTGACTCCTCCCTCTCCTTCAAGGCCCACCTCGAGTTCCTAACCAAGTCACTGTGACTCCAACTCAAAAATATTTCAAGATTTTGCTCGTTACTCAACCCTCACACTGCTAAAACACTCATTAATGCCCTCATCATCTCCCGCCTTGACTACTGGAACCTCCTTTGCACAGGCCTCCCTGCCAACTCTCTTTCACCTCTCCAATCTATACTAAACTCTGCTGCCCGACTAATCCATCTGTCCTCACGCTACTCCCCTGTCTACCCCCTCTGCCAAGCCCTTCACTGGGTCCCCGCCCCACAGAGAGCTCACTTTAAAACACTGACCATGACATTCAAAGCCTTACACAACCTATCCCCACCATACATCTCCGACATGATCTCCCGATACCATCTCTCACGCAACCTGCGTTCATCCCAAGAACTTCTCCTACACTCCCCCCTCATCTCCTCTTCCCACAACCGCATACAGGATTTCTCCCGGGCATCCGCCATGCTCTGGAACTCGATGCCCCACCTCATCAGTCACTCGCCTACCCTGGGAACCTTCAAGAAACACCTAAAGACTCACTCTTCCGAGAGGCCTAAAACCTGCCATGACACCCCGCTACACGCCCCACGACCGACACCTTCCCCACCCTATTGTATCCCCACCCACCCCTCGTAGAATGTGAGCCCATGCGTACAGTGTCCTCTCCTCTTGTACCTGTATGACCTTATTGTCTATGTTTATTGTACTTGTCCTTGTGTACGTTATCCTCATGTAAAGCGCCATGGAACCTATCGGTGCTATATAAATAAATAATAATTATAATAATGATGATGACTTTAAGCCCACCCACAAAACAACCTACACATCCATTCCCTGAAAAAAGACAGACACAAAGCAGTTTTTGTAAACTGGGTATTATTCCGCCATAATGGCAAAGATGTCAGAATTTTTTTTTTTTTTTTTTTGGTTATAACTTAGTAAAAACAAATAATAAGATAACAAAGAAATTGTGCAATGCACAGGAACAAAAAATAAACAAAAAAAAAAAGGGGTCTACAGCTGGTGGTAGGTTGCCGCATCCTCCGGGCTTGCCTGTAACGTGGCACCATCACCCTGGTCGTTGAGGAGGTCCAGGGCCCCATGCAGTACCTCACCCAGTGGTTGGAAGCCTGTAGGCTGGGGCATCTGGGCCGGTTGGCCTTGGCTTGGTAGGCCCCTCATTGTTGGACACCACCTCTGGGTCGCCACATACCTGTCCCGGGGTGTGGCCCTCTCCAGGATGTTTGATCTGCTGAGCCTCCACTCCTCCAAAAAAGCAAACACCTGCCCAGGGTTGTTTGGGGGCCTACACGCATCGAGGACAATGTGTATTGCTGACCATGCCCGCAGTCGTCTCTCGAATGGAATGTCATCCAAGAACGGTATGAGACTGCGGGCAAAGTCAGCACTACACTGTCCTCTGCGGTCTTGTGGTGCCCCCGGGATCAGAGCAGGGCTGCTGGGGTTCCAGTGACTCCCCACACTGCTGCTGGCAGTCGGCACTGGAGGGCGCTGGTGTGGCCCTTCATCCTCCTCTTCTTGTATCTGCGGCCCCAAAGGTGGTGGTGGTGGTGGTGGTGGTGGTGGTGGCGGTGGTGGTGGTGGTGGTGGTGGTGGCGGTGGTGGTGGCGGAGGTGGTGGTGCTACTCCCTCCTCCTCATCTGGTGGGGGTTGAGGGGCCTCCCTCCCCTCCTCAGGCAGCTCTGCTGGCGGGTGACGACGCCGCCTCCGATAGTGAGCAGCTCTGTGGGTAAATATAAAAAACATTTGGTGAATGGGTTGCGTTTGGAAACAAAACCATAGGCCAAACATAACATGTGCACGCTTTTTTGACTCAGTGTATCTGTGTATTCTGTGTCTTTTCATTGTTGCCCTTAAGATGGAATTGCAGCAAATAAATTAATGACATTTTTGGCTCATGCCTCAAACTATATTCTATGTGTGGGTAGTGTTGCTCCACGATTTTTTGCCATTACATTACAAATTTTAAAATTTGTCCGCACTATTACACTGTGCCCTGACTTAGGCAGGACAGCTATTTAGTCACTTGAAGACATATTAGTGGCCACAACTATTGTTTAGACTTTTTGTGGAAACTTTATGTGGACAAAGCTATAGCCTGACACTGTGAGGCTAACACATTATTCAGGGTTGTTTGCCATCAGATGGACACAAAAACACACAGTGTGGACGGCCTTGGTCTCAATGCACATAACCCAGATCTATAGGGCAGGTGAGCAAGACAGGAAATGGAGTCATGCAGCATAGGTGACACATGAGCATTTGGCGTTAGTGGCCTACACTTCTTTTTGCTGCCATGTATGCTAATCAGGAATATCTTGGTAAATAAAACACACCAAACAGATGGCTTGGGATTTGAAACGACTGTAATGGACATAGAGTATGGGGTTGTTTTTGAGCAGCAGGTCACACATCGTTGGTGCCAAACAAGGTGGTATGCACAGATGGACAGTTTTACAATTATTCCAACGGGGCCGAACAAAAAACCGGGAGCAGCAAGGACAAACCTCGGGTTTCCTAAAGGACGTTGGACATAAAAGCCTGTTGCACTTAAAATATGGCCCTCTTTAGTTTGATTTTATACAGCATTAATACACTATGTTTTCCGGAGGATTCGTAATGTGGCCATGAGTTAACGACAAAAAAACTAAAATTGACATGTGGGCCCTAATATCTACACCATCACCTTGCAGCCCCAAATAAACCCATGGGAAAACTGAACCACACATATTTGTAGTGATACAGGGTGTGTTCTGAAATGTGTGTGACTGTGTCAACAATCTGGGATGGTGTACAAACAGTTTAGTGCAAAAGGGGTATATCCTTGCAACGTTATTTAGCCGAAAAAAACACCCACAACTAAATGTGTAGGGATGTATGTGGCCCTTATGCAAGTCGAGGCCATTAGGAACTGATACAAATGAGGCTTATGACAGGCAAACCAGACAAGGCCACACACCTTAGAGGCCATTGCAGGGAAGAACATGGCTTTGTTCCACAAACATGCCAACAATAACAGCTAATTGTGAGGTCACGGAACATTGTGTCTGCCCACCCTGCTTATTTGTCCCAACGTCACAATGTGACTATAAATGTGTATGTCCTGGATCATTGCCAAAGGTAATAGAAATCTGTTGCACCATGGCAGAAACAAACCCCAGTGTGGGTATGTAAACCAGCACACTCATTATAGAGCTTCATACGTACACTGTGTGCCCTCGTGGACAAGGTCCTCTCTTCTTGTACCTGTACGACCTGATTGTCTTACTTTACTGTTTTTTGTAGTTAACCATTATCCTCATGTAAAGTGCCATGGAACCTAATGGCGCTATATAAATAAATAATAATAATAGTAGACAACAGTGCTGCAGACACATACCTTGGCATACGGGCCACCGGTCCAAGGAAGGACAGCCGGTCATAGTGTTTGTAGATCAGCTCATTTGCTACTCCCGGGTCCCCCTCTGCGATCTTGCGATGCTGTTTCTTATGCTGATCGCGGCAGCTCTTCCAGCGTTTTTGAAGATGGTCAACTGTGAAATTATTTCAAACCGGGTTTAGACATGTGTAATATTTGAAACACCAAAGGTTTGTGTACAAATCAACAATAACATTTTATTCATGTTGTGTGTGTAATGTGTATACAAGGCACAGTGACACGACAGTGTCGAACATCATCAACAGCATTACGGACATTGAGCTCATGTGGACACTATCACAAATGAGGCAGGACACATGTCGACGCATCGAGAAGGTAATAGTGCGGGCACCAGACTCTGCTCATTAGTGGTATTAATATACACCCAACCCCCTGGCCGTAAGAGCCAGGAGCACCAGCCCTTAAACTAAGTGTACTGTTGTGACCCCATCCAAATATAGGCAACTATGCGACGGCGCATGATAACACATTGAGGGTCCTGTATACCCTGCTATGGGGGGCCTGTATACCCACGAGGACCCTGTATACCCACTGCTGGGGGCCCTGTATACCCACTGCTGGGGGGCTGTAGACCCACTGAGGGCCCTGTATACAGGGACTGACTGGCACCCTACAGTTTGGGTGCCAGCCCTCCCTCACCGGTCCGACACAGGTGAGGACGGGGGTGGGGGGGAAGTGATGACTGGCGGCCGCCTCACAGTCACCGCAGCTCCCGCAATCTCCTAGGGCTCGCTCCCATCCGCAGCCGCGCGCTGATGACGTCATCGCGCGGCCAGGAGCTTGCGGTTCCGCCTGCTGCTTCGGGGTCATGCGCTGCTTCATGCTCCTGCAGCCGCATAACCCGTGCGGGCGGAAGCCCTTTTCATGGTCCAGGCGGCCCAAAATAGGGGAAAATACGCCGGCCTGGGAGGCAATTGCCCCCCAGGCACCTGGGCCAGTCCGCCCCTGCCTGTATACCATAATATGGGGGCATGTATACCCATCTGGGGGCCTGTATACTCTGCAGGGGGAGCTGTATACTCTACTGGGGGGCTGTCTACCAGTGATAGCCGCTGTATACCAGGATGGCGGTCAATATGTTTTCACAGTTTTTGGGGGCAAAAATAGGGGGTCGGTTTATACACAGGTCGGCTTATACACGAGTATATATACAGTAAATCCAATATATAACGGGTGAACTCATTTAACTTACTCATATTGCTCTGCTCATCATGGCCACTCAGATGGAACGCAGGGAACATCACTTGGGCGATCTCTCTCCAGGCAGTAGTCCTCATGATGTTATCACCATAGTCAGGGTCTGTTGGGAGCCATAGCAGTGGCCGAGCCTCCACCAGAGGAATCAAAAGAAGCGTGTTGACAGTGACACGGCCGGCCATGATCTCTCTGGGGAATGGATTGCTCTGTGTGTGCGCCTGTCAGAGCGAGTCGTTTCCTCTTTGTGTGTGCACAGGAGAATCGCTTCCCCCTAGCATCATCGGCTCCAAATAAGAGAAAAACCAGCGAGTTTGGACTCGCTCACTTTCAGAGACTCGTCAGCGATTTGTAAATCGCATTATTCGCTATTACTCGATTCCCTATTCATTAACATTGGACTCGCTGGACTCGCAACGAGTCCCGAGTCCTTGACTCGGACTCGTTGGGGTCTAGCGAGTCCGAGTAATTTAGGACTCGCTCATCCCTAGTTGCAATAGTCAATCCATCCCCAATAGGGCATTAACTATAATACAGGAGATACTCCAACTAATATCCTGGATTATAGGGCAGATTTTTTACTACTGGTGTTGGTTTAAATTGTGCAAAAGTTAATAAAAGGTGCAAATCTCTTTAATTAAGTTAGAACATTTCAGACAGACCTAAAGTTTGTATTGAGAAATCTTGTGACGTATGTCCTTTAAATCCCAGATAGACGAAAATGGCTGTAGGAATTACCGTATATACTCGTGTATAAGCCGAGTTTTTCAGCCCAAAAATTGGGCTGAAAAGTCCCCCCCTCGGCTTATACACGGGTCATACGGTATGCTGTGGGGGGGGGAGCTGTGACCGGGGGCTGGAGGAGGCAGGAGAGGGCCGCGGTGACCGCAGGCGGTCACGTGGGGCCGCCTCATTAGTGCAATGAATATGCACGGCATCCCCCTGTCCATCAGCGGCGGGGGGATGCCGTGCATATTGCACTACACAGCCCCCCTCCTTAATATGCGTCCCCCAGTATTAATAAACAGCCCCCCCCTCCTTATCATGTCCCCCCCGGCTGCGGCAGCTGTTAAAATAACAAACACTTTATACATCACCTTCCGACGCAGCTCTCCGCTCCTCCGGTCCTCAGCGTCTCCGCTCGCGGCTTCTTCTTCCTTGTTGTGCCGGTGTCATGTGACCGGGTGCAGGAGATGACGTCATTTCCTGCGCGCGGTCACAAGCCGGCACATCAAGGAAGAAGAAGCCGCGAGCGGAGACGCTGAGGACCGGAGGAGCGGAGAGCTGCGTCGGAAGGTGATGTATAAAGTGTTTGTTATTTTAACAGCTGCCGCAGCCGGGGGGGGACATGATAAGGAGGGGGGGCTGTTTATTAATACTGGGGGACGCATATTAAGGAGGGGGGGCTGCATACTACCACTGGGCCTGCTGGATACTACACTGGGGCTGTATATACCTCTGGGGCTGCTGTATACTACCACTGGAGCTGTATATACCACTGGGGCTGCTATATACTACCACTGGGGCTGTATATACCTGTGGGGCTGCTGTATACTACACTGGGGCTGTATATACCTCTGGGGCTGCTGTATACTACCACTGGGGCTGTATATACCTGTGGGGCTGCTGTATACTAACTACTGGGGCTGTATATACCTGTGGGGCTGCTGTATACTACCACTGGGGCTGTATATACCTCTGGGGCTGTATACTACCACTGGGGCTGTATATACCTCTGGGGCTGCTGTATACTACCACTGGGGCTGTATATACCTCTGGGGCTGCTGTATACTACCACTGGGGCTGTATATTCCTCTGGGGCTGCTGTATACTACCACTGGGGCTGTATATACCTGTGGGGCTGCTGTATACTACCACTGGGGCTGTATATACCTGTGGGGCTGCTGTATACTACCACTGGGGCTGTATATACCTGTGGGGCTGCTGTATACTACCACTGGGGCTGTATATACCTGTGGGGCTGCTGTATACTACCACTGGGACTGCTGTATATACCTTTGGGGCTGCTGTATACTACCTCTGGGGCTGCTGTATACTACCTCTGGGGCTGCTGTATACTACCTCTGGGGCTGCTGTATACTACCTGTGGGGATGCTGTATACTACCACTGGGGCTGTATATACCTCTGGGGATGCTGTATACTACCACTGGGGCTGTATATACCTGTGGGGCTGCTGTATACTACCACTGGGGCTGTATATACCTGTGGGGCTGCTGTATACTACCACTGGGGCTGTATATACCTGTGGGGCTGCTGTATACTACCACTGGGACTGCTGTATATACCTTTGGGGCTGCTGTATACTACCTCTGGGGCTGCTGTATACTACCTCTGGGGCTGCTGTATACTACCTCTGGGGCTGCTGTATACTACCTGTGGGGATGCTGTATACTACCACTGGGGCTGTATATACCTCTGGGGATGCTGTATACTACCACTGGGGCTGTATATACCTGTGGGGCTGCTGTATACTACCACTGGGGCTGTATATACCTGTGGGGCTGCTGTATACTACCACTGGGACTGCTGTATATACCTTTGGGGCTGCTGTATACTACCTCTGGGGCTGCTGTATACTACCTCTGGGGCTGCTGTATACTACCTGTGGGGATGCTGTATACTACCACTGGGGCTGTATATACCTCTGGGGATGCTGTATACTACCACTGGGGCTGTATATACCTCTGGGGCTGCTGTATACTAACTACTGGAGCTGCTGCTGTATATACCACTGGGGCTGCTGCTGTATACTACCACTGGGGAGGCTGCTGTATACTACCATTGGGGGGCCTATATACCACACTGCTGGGGGCTGTATACCTGTGCTGGAGTCCACCCTCGGCTTATACACGAGTCAATAGGTTTTCCAGGTTTTGGGGGCAAAAGTAGGGGGGTCGGCTTATACACGGGTCGGCTTATACACGAGTATATACGGTATGTGAACACGAAAAAATCAATAAATAAAAGGCAATTCCAGCCCTACTATTGCAACACACAACAAACCTTATGCATGTAATGTATGACCAGGGGACACAAACCTTTATCCTCCATCTACCCTTCCTTTCCATTTACAGTGAATAACAAGACAGGTGCTCCCAACAGCACACATAATGGCTACTATTCACTTAAAGTAATATGGGCCAAAATCAGATAAATAAAGGGATTTTTTTTGTCTATGCAAATGGTCAGGTATAATCTGTGAATAAAGGAGTACTTGGTAAGATGTCCTTTTCTGCAAATGCATATGTGTAAATTAGTTGGCATGTAAGATAGTGAATGGGTGTAAGAAACATGTCTGGACAAGAATGGTAGAACATGGTATATGCAGGAGCAACTTGCATTAGAATACTTTATATAGGTTAAGCATTAATAGCTCAAATTATCATAGTTAGAGCCCACTATACCCTTTGGCGTGAAGATATATTTAAAAGTAAGGCCGTATTCACATATCACAGTCCTTCCTGTGGGTCTCCTAGCCCTAACTCAACAGCCCAATAGTTATATATGAAGCTGTTAATTTTGGGTCAGGAAATCAAGTTCAAACTGTAACACTCACGGAGGCGAGCGAGGGGGAGTGGAAACACTGGGCCGAAGTGCTGATCTCGGCCTAGAGGAGCATAACTAAGCATTTATCTCATCTTCACTAGAGTCGCTTATGGTGAGGTTAGGCTTGTGCTGGAAGGTAACCGCCATGTGTTATTCCAGGGGATATCGGTACCTCATCAGCTAGCCTTAGGGGTCGAGGATACAGGCACGGGCATGGATGCAGGCAGGTAGGGTCTCTGATGCAGTCGGATACAGACTAGATGGCTTATGCAGCAGGTATAGCAGATGTAGGTGCAACAGCATGGCTGGTTCAGGCTGGTGCAGTGGGAATGGCAGCACGGCTGATTTTGGCTAGTGCAGTGGTGTTCATTGACAAAGTGCTGCAGGATGTTTGTCAAGATTTGGTAGACTCGCTCCAATTGGTCATTGGACTGCGGATGGTAGGCTGACGAGAAGTCCAAGGGGACTTCTATTAGCTTACCGGTGGCCTTCTAGAATTGGGAAATTAACTGGACACCTCTATCGGACACAGTGTGGAGCTGCAGACTATGCAGGCGGAAGATGTGTTCAGCAAGTACAGGCGCAGAAGGAAGCCCGGACAGAGGAGTGAAGTAGGCCATCTTGGAGAATCTGTCCATGACTACCAAGATCACAGAGCAACCTGAGGACACCCCAGGTCAGTGATGAACTCCATTGAGATATTTTTAATAAAGCGCAAACAGTACAGGTAGGGGAAGTAGATGCCTAGTGGGAAGCTTCTTAGGGGTTCTGTTGTGGGCATATGAAGAACAAGCATGTCCTTGTGCAGGGTTGGCCACCTGTAATGCCGTGGGATTAGGAGAGGAGTATTCTGTCCTGCATGGCCAGCCAGCTTAGAGGAGTGACCCCACTTCAACACACGCTTCCTGTCCGCCTCTGCGACAAACATCTTACCGAGTGGCATCAGGGCTACTGTAAGCATTTGTGAGGACATGTTGAGGCTCTTCCTACTTGTCGACTAACTGAAAGGACCTGGAGAGTGCATCTGCCTTGACTTACTTTTGACCAGACAGAAATGATGAACAAAGTCAAATCGGGCTAAGAATAAGAACAGCGACCAACGTGCTTGGCGTGGGTTCAGCCTCTGAGCCAAATGTAAGTAGGCCAGGTTCTTGTGGTTGTTGTAGATGATAATGGGATGCACTGCTCCCTCAAGGAGGCATCGCCAATCCTCTAGAGCCATCTTAAATGCCAACAATTCTCTGTTGCTAATCCAGTAGTTGACTTACCATCAATGCCATAGACAAAAAGCAATACTGCACTTGCCATTCCATTTATAAAAGTTTTTTGTTCATCATACAAAAAACTTTTCTGCACTTTTTTATTCATTTCAGGGTGTAGTTGGGCCCCAGGGGGAGTCATTCATCTAGTGGTGCAGAAACATTGTACTGTGCGGCCCATTGCTCAGGCAGCAGAGCTTTTGGGTGGCTTTCAGACATTCTGCACCATATGTATCAGTGTGAATGGTGCCCTATGCAGGCCCATAGCTGCATGGCAAGTCTCCTCCCACACCTTGTTTGTAGGTTGAGGTGATTTATCAGCCTGCACCTGGGCTTGCTACACAAGTGGGGTCTGACTGCATCCTGCAAGTGCAGTATTGTTTTTTGTCTATGGCATTGATGGTAAGTCTTTTTGATGCTGCTTTTTCTAGTAGTTTTTCTAATCCAGTAGTTGCAGTCATGTACAGAGAAGGTCTTGGAAAAGTAGCTGCAGGTCACC
The DNA here is from genome assembly GCA_033576535.1 of Allobates femoralis. Taxonomy (NCBI): domain Eukaryota; kingdom Metazoa; phylum Chordata; class Amphibia; order Anura; family Aromobatidae; genus Allobates; species Allobates femoralis. The sequence goes on along the minus strand of JARQOC010001921.1, from coordinate 4,962 downwards.
ATCCAACCAGTAGCAGACTTCTCAGTGAGGACCACATCAACCCCAGAGGAAGAGGCATCTACTTCCAAGAAGAACTGCTTGTTGATCTCTGGCCTATGCAGTGCCAGAGCCGATAAGAAGGCCTGCTTGAGGGCAACCAAAGCACTTTCCGCTTCAGGAGTACACAAATTGGGATACGTCCCTTTGCGAGTCAAAGCTGTGATGGGAAGGACATTGGAAGAGAAAAGCACAATGAATTGATGGTAGTATTTGGTAAAGCCCAGGAACCACTAAATAGCCTTCACTCCGTCAGGACAAGGCCACTTGAGAACTGCCAACACCTTTTCCAGATCCATTTTTAAACCGGTGTTGGAAATAATGTGGCCCAGGAAAGGAAGGGAAGTCTGTTTAAAGAGGCACTTCTTGAATTTGGTGTAGAGGCGATTATCCCTCAGCATCTGCAGAATCCGGCAGACATTTCTCCTGTGTGTAGGCAGGTCGGAAGAGAACACCAGATTGCTGTGCAGATGCATGACCACACATGACTAGCAAAGCCCCTGGAAGATATTGGTCACAAATTCCCCAGAGTATTGTTTAGCCCAAATGGCACTACCTGTGTGTTTTTTTAACTCTTTGAACATAAAATAAAGAAATAACCATTTTAAGGAAATCCAGTGCTGGCTTTTCTCTTTACGCTTATAAACTCTTTGCTTCTCAACCAAAGATTGAGAAACACTTCAGGTCAGAGCATGTTGGCTCTTTAAGGGAAGTTGGCATGTCACAGGTGCATGACCTTGATCTAAGCACGGTCTTGGGACAACCGTGCGGCATGCACAGCCCTCGGGAGCCAGAAGCAGGAGACAGAGCCCAGGCAGACGCCGCTAGACCACCGGATTGACTTCAATTCATTTCTTATGCGCGGCTGTCTGCATGCGCATAAAGCAAGCACACAGCCACGCACAAAAAATGCAACATGTTGCGTTCGGCACGTGCATAAATTATGCGCAGTCGAACGCAAACGTAGCTAAACGCAGGTACACACAGGCACTATGCGTTCCTATGTTAAACATAGGAGCGCATAGTGCCTGCATCTTGCTGCGGTCAGGAACGCTGCGTTCACAGCGCACATCGTGCGCAAATGTGAACCCAGCCTACGGCTACATTCACTCTTGTGCATTTTTGGTCTGTTTTTGCTGATCAGTTTCTGTAGCCAAAACCAGGAGTGCAACAATTAAAGGAAAAGTATAATAGAAACACATCCCCACTTCTGTATTTATCACCCACTCCTGATGTTGGCTACAAAAACTGATGAGCAAAAACGCACAGTGTGAATGTAGCCTAATGGTGGGTTTACACGTTGCGATATCGGCGTCCAACTCTGACCAAAAGTCACGTGGTTTGGGCGTTGGAGCCGATATCGTTCGTGCGTTGTACGGTGTGAACGTACAACGCGATGCAGAAACGATGGCAAACCGATATCGGGGGTCGAATGAGCGTGCTATTCAACCGCCCGATATCGGATGCCGGTTGGAGCCGGATCGTCCCGTGTGACAGCCCAACTCCGATGTGTACTGCAACGTCACCCATTCACTCCCATGTTAAATGGTCGTTCCTGGGTCGGGGGGCGTACACATCGTAGGGACGTTGTATCCCGATATCGCAGCGTGTAAACCGCCGATGCGATTCAGGGAAAACCGGGCACGAAATGCGCGCTCCCGCGCCGTTGTATACGATATCGGAACGATACCGTGACGTGTAAACCCACCATAAGCGTATCAAGACCTCTGTTTTTTCTTAAATACAGGAGCTATATCTTTTTCACATGCGTCCAAAAATGATGTTTATTTAGGGAGCAGTAACAGCTTAACTGTTTGGAAAGTCAAGACGTAATGGCTTCCAACGCAGGAGTGAAAAAGTATCCCTTCTTAGGAACTCGCAACAGGCTTGCTATTCTTAAAAATAATTCATGAGTTACAAGCCGTGAAAAAAAAAATTATCCCTATTTTGGGAGCAGTTGCATGTTTGTGTATCCTCAAAAGAGTACGCTTCCAATCAGCAGTAGTTATAAAACATGCCGGAGACTTGTGTGGGCATCTAGTGGCAGATGCCGCACATTATAATTACGGTGTATAATGGGCCAGGTGAAATGTCTGGTAGTGTAGGGTCAGCACTGGAGGCTTGGCAGTATCTGTACAGAATAGCATTATAAAACTTGGTGAGCATCCAAGAGGTTTTTGACTTCAGCGACAGAATCTGCATGCTATACAAATTATGAGGCAGGCAAGAGATGTGTGGCAGTGTCAGAAACCAGCATTACCAGTAATGTATATCAGTATAAAACACAGTGGGCACAGCTGTGTAGTGGCGGCAGCAGAAGATGCACAATGTAGACATATGATGGGATAGGCAAGGAGATGTCCAACATTGCCAGCAGGAGTATGGTAAAGCTGATATGAGGAAGAGGGATTCGATGCCCGGCTGAGCATGGAACATCAGCACTTGTGGTAGTAGAACAGTGTAGAAGACAGTGACCATGAAGGCAAATAATACGGCAACAGCTGCAAGATGAATGAACCCATGTCTAATTCATTTTGATCCATGCCTAATTCATTTTGTAACGTACATTTTTCCACTCTTGTGACTTGATCTGCTTGTGTGTTAAAAATCCTCTGGCTGATCTGAATACTCTCTCTAACAGTACACTGGAGGCCGGTCATAACAATGCACCCAGTTCTGGCCTCTGGTCCAATCTTCTGAGCCTGAAGTCCATCATGGTATCTGGGCTATGAGTATCTGCAGGAAGGAAGTACATGGCCTAAGGGCAAATGAATGTGACTATTGAGCCAGCCAGCTCTCTTTGCTAAAGTGTATCGGATTGGTACAGTCATTGATAAAACATCTGGTCCATCATGTAGAATACACTAGTTGCTGCTGCTCTTAAGATACATATTGCAGGCACTGTGTTGTCACAGATGGGGGAAAATTGGCTCTGCGGGCAACTTGACAGCATTTTAGCTTGCATGAACAAAAAGAATGATGACAGTGTGGTGGAATCAATGCTGCGCCCTGTTTCTGTTGGTGATAGGTTCATGTCTATTGAGTAGGATGGCAAGGAGGCATCCAATGTGTGGTAGTGGTGGAACACTCAGTTGCTGAGGTGTTATGCCCTTTCCTGGTTGACATGGTACATCACTGTCACTCAAAAAGCGTACCCAACGTGACTGTGAAACTTATGTATTGACCAACTCATAATTTCGGCACCAAATGTCTATGGTGCATGTGCCACGTTTTGCATGTGAGAGCACAGAGGAGGCACATCATTCTGTAAGAAGTAATGCTGGGTGAGTATCTTGCAGTGAGGTTGAGTGTACGCCATCATTTCTCAAAAGGAAGTACCAGCAAATTGATTAGGTGGGAGTTTAGTTGGCACATAAGAGGATGACGGGTTGTGTACGCCTTGACACACGATCAGCGATGGATATCTATCGGTGAGAAGTAGGATGAAGAGTACTCGGAGTATGACCTGGCTAACAGAAAGACACCATCAGGATAAAGGGTACAAAGACTACTTGAGGTTTGCTTTGATTGCTGCCTGGATTGTTGTCTGCAAATGAGCAGGTCATGTTGGTTTAACTGCTGATGGAGATCTCTAATTTCTAGTCTATGTGAGTTGGGACATACAGCAGAGCCTACAGATTGCCAAAAACTGATCAGTCAACAGTGTGAAAAAGAACTCACACAAAATGCGGCCGCACATTTGATCCCCACAACCAGAATTTTCAGGCGCTGTTGAGTTTCCCCCGCTGACAGCATGCGGGGCATCACTTTCTCCGCAGCCTTCTGCAGAACAAGCAGATTGAGGAGCAGGTGGACCGAGCAGAACACTGACTTAAAGAGGACCTGTCACCAACCACACATGGTGATCTAATTACAGCACTGAATGCAGCATGTCTGCTGCATCCAGGCAAGGGGTCCCTCAGCCCTTGAGCCCCCCTGTACCCTGGGATAATACACTTTGAAAACTTACATTGTGGAGCCAAATAGGAGGTGGCTTGTGGCTGGAGCCAAAGGGCAGTTTCACACCCCCTGCATGTTTAATCTGCCCACCGCCGCCTTCCTGATGCCAATCATTGTCTCCCTTGTCTGCAGCATAACACAGAGCTTATTGCAGTGATGGCTGCTTTGCCCCGCCCCCTGCAGTGATGTCACTGCTTATACCCGCCCTGCTCCATGGTTAACATGGTCCACAATGTAAGTTTTCAAAGTGTATTATCTCGGGGTACAGAGGGGCTCAAGGGCTGGGGGACCCCTTGCCAGGATGCAGCAGACATGCTGCATTCAGTGCTGTAATTAGATCACCATGTGTGGTTGGTGACAGGTTCTCTTTAAGCTAACTTCCCTGTAATGCCACCACAGGAGACATGTGGCATTAAATCAGTATGAACCTACCATGCCCTTTAGAGCACTTTTAAGCTGCCATTTCTAATAGTTCTCCTCCACAGTTAATTGATCCACTTGATTAAATTTGGTTATCTAAGCCAGAGAACTAATTTAAAACCCCTTTGTGGAGATGTCTATATGGATAATCATCTTTTGCTTACAAGGTTGTGCCAGAGTTTCGATCACAGAGATCTCTGGGCTGTACAGTAGGGTTTAAAGGGGTTCTTCCAGAATAGGAAAACAAAGAAAATATTATTGTAACTAATTTCCTAAGTACCTTTAATTAGCAAAATATACATGTTTTGTCTAGCGGCAGTACTTAATGTTTTAAATTAAAATGTTAAACTGTTAAACTGACAGAAACCTGTCCAAGAATGTGGAGTAAGAAGCTCTTCCACTGTCAGCTGGAGTATGGCTTATCTCCAAGTTACAGGAGCCACAAGCATTCAGAAAGACATAGTGGGCAGCAGTGTAAGCAGCCTCTTCTTACCTCATCCTTGTTATCTTCTGTATTGGATCAAATGGGCAGGGAAGATAGGAGTG
>JARQOC010001920.1:0-32621 GCA_033576535.1 Allobates femoralis | reverse complement strand
GACCTTGTGTGCTTCTATTATATCTGCTCACTACGGGTGTCAGCGTCTCAGGTGATGTAAGGTAATGCATGGCGTGATGAAGGTAAATCAGGTAAACGTCTGCGTGGCCTTAGTCTCACTACAGTGCTAGCAGGTGCACTGATTGCAGCATCCTCAGATTCTCTTGCAACAGGTATTCCTTCCTGACTTCTTTGCACTTTTTCTTGGGGCTGGTAAAAGCTGAGCAAGGGCACTAAAATTGCTCCATCTTGTTGAGGCCAATTCTCTGGAAATCTCCTAAGATTGTGGATATAACCTTTTCTTTTGTTTTTTTTCACATGGAGTTGGGTCTTCTTCAGAATGAATTGAGAAGTTCTGATTTTCCCATTCTGTTGGGCACTTTTTCAGATGATCTCTTGTCAGTTTGTGTAGTCTTTTCTCCGTTTTTACTGATAAGACACACTTTACTGTTGTTAAAGTCAGATTCTAATAGTATGTAGGGTTCTTGTTCCCACTGATCATCTAACTTAGGCTTCTTCCTCTTTCTCTTCAAAACAACACTTCCTGGTAAGATGGGTTCTGCTGGTGCACTTTTGTTGAAGTCCCTTTCTTGTTTCTCTTGAGCCTTTTCAAGATTGTCTTCCACGCAAGCTTGAACCTGTCTGTATTTTTCTAGAAGGTTAACGTTCCAGCTGGACTGGGAAGCATCTGCTTTGGGTTCTACAACTCCGAGCTCTAGATCTACAAGTAATCTTCCTGTACGGGCTCTCATGAGGTAAGCGGGTGTACAGTTTGTAGAACTCACTAGAACAGGGGTCTCAAACTCGCGGCCCGAGGGCCGCATGCGGCCCCCGGGGCTTCACTATGCGGCCCGTGGCACCTTGGACAACTTAACGATGAGTTGCCCCAGTGCAGGGGGCCACTGCAGTCCCCGCTGTGTGAGGACTTCCGTCCGCAGCACTAACAAGCTCTGCCACTCAGCAAGATCAATGCATGCTGCCAGCCAATGAGAGGTCCGCAGCTGACGGCAGAATATGACGTCACCTGCAGGCCTCTGGCTGGCAGATTGCATTCATCTTGATGAGCAACAGAGCTTGTCTGAGTGGCGGCTGGAGGAAGTCATAGCACAGCGGAGGCCGGAAGTCAGTACAGCGGGGACTACGGCGGCCCCCTGCACTGGAGCGATGCATCATTAAAGTGACAAAAGTGTGAGTGTGTGTGAGAAGGTGTGTGTATGTGTGTGAGTGAGGATGTGTATATAAGAAAGTGTGTGCGAGTTTCAGTGTGTGTATGAGTGTGAGTGTAAGAGTGTGTATGAGGATGTGTGAGAGTGTGTTTGAGAGTATGTGTGTGTGTGTGTGTGGGGTTTGTGTGTGGCTTTGTGTGTGAGTGTGATAGAGTGTGTATTTGAGTGTGTAAGAAGGTAAAACAGGATGGGGGGCATCACTATAAAAGTAGATCAGGATGGGGGGCATCACTATAAAGGTAGATCAGGATGGGGGACATCACTATAAAAGGGGTTCAGGATGGGGGACATCACTATAAAAGGGGATCGGGATGGGGGACATCACTATAAAGGTAGATCAGGATGGGTGACATCACTATAAAAGGGGATCGGGATGGGGGACATCACTATAAAAGGGGATCGGGATGGGGGACATCACTATAAAAGTAGATCAGGATGGGGGGGGGCATCACTATAAAAGGGGATCAGGATGGGTGACATCACTATAAAAGGGGATCAGGATGGGGGACATCACTATAAAAGGGGATCAGGATGGGTGACATCACTATAAAAGGGGATCAGGATGGGTGACATCACTATAAAAGGGGATCGGGATGGGGGACATCACTATAAAAGTAGATCGGGATGGGGGACATCACTATAAAAGGGGATCGGGATGGGGGACATCACTACTAAAGGGGATCAAGATGGGGGACATCACTACTAAAGGGGAATGGGAAGGGGGACATCACTAAAAAAGGAGATCAGGAAGGGGGTCATCACTAGAAAAGGGGATCAGGATGGGGACATCACTACAAAAAGGGACCATGATTGATGGGGGACATCACTAGAAAAGGGGATCAGGATGGGGGACATCACTACAAAAGTAGATCAGTGTGGGGACATCACTACAAAAGGGGACCATGATCGATGGGGAACATCACTAGAAAAAGGGATCAGGATGGTGGACATCACTAGAAAAAGGGATCAGGATAGGGATCATCACTAGAAAAAGGGATCAGGATGGGGGACATCAGTAGAAAAGGACATTACTACAGGATGGGGACATTACTACAAGAAAGGAATCAGGATTTGTACTTTACTACATTGAGCAAAAAATTCTGGTATTACTAAAAATATCACTTAGTCCTACAAGAGATGCGGCCCCCCCGCTATAAATGTTTTTCTATGTGCGGCCCACCAACCCAGCCGAGTTTGAGACCCCTGCACTAGAATGTGGTTGTATATGTTGACTAAATCTGGTAGTTTCTCTGGCCATTGACTTCTTTCTTCCAGAGGTAATATTTCCAGCATGTCTATAATGATGTTATTAATTTTCTCGCGTAACCCATTGGTTTGGGGATGATATGGTGTAGTTCTTATCTTCTTACAACCATACATATGGCAAAATTCTTGGAAGATTTCTGCTTCAAAAGTTCCACCTCTGCCAGTCAGAATTTTCTCTGGATATCCCAGTGGTCTGCAAAAGACATTCTGGAATGTTCTTGCAGCTGTTGCAGCCATTAAGTCCTTCACAGGTGCGATCATCAGAAATCTGGAGTAATGGTCCACAATTGTCAACGCATACGTTTAGCCTGATCTACTTGGAGTCAGTTTCACATGGTCCAAGGCTAAGATTTCAAGTGGTTATTTTGTCACTATAAACTGGAGTGGTGCTCTCTGGCTTTGCAGATCTTTTCTTCTTAGATTACAGGGTCCACAGTCTTTACACCACCTCTCTATGGATCCACGCATGCCGACCCAAAAGAACCTGTCCTTAAGTAAGCATCTCCAGTTTCTTCCACCCGAAATGACCGGTTTGGTTATGATAGGCATTAAATGCCATCTGGACCTCTGTTTTTGGTACTACGATCTGCCATACCATTTCATGGGTTCACGTGTTGGTGTGCCTTCTACAAAGCTTTTTTTGGTAGCTAAACAGCTTACTTCTCTCGTTCCACAGGTGTTTAGCTTCAAGTGGGGGGTTCAATGGCAGCTTCGCTGACTCCTGCGTTATCAGTCCTTTCACCAAACTGATAGCCGGGTCACTGTCTTACACTTCCTTCCAACCAAAGTGTGGGAACGGGTTCACTACCCTCTCAGGGGGATCTTCATGGACTTGTTGGCAATGTGTTACCCTTAACTGATGGAATGCGGGTAGCTCCACTTCTTCCAACTCGCCTTAACCACTCCCATGTCTGACAGGTGAGGCATTTTGGATAAGGCATCTGCGCCCCGATGTTATGCCCAGCCCCGTACTTGATGGTGAACTGATAGTTGGATAATCGGAGCCATCCATCTCTGTTCCATGGCTCCCAACTTTGCAGTCTCCAGGTGGGTCAGCGGATTGTTATCCGCATGGCCGCCGTCAGGGCCTCATGACTCTGACAGTTGTCAGGGGCCTGGCGGTGATAGAAGGAGAGGGGGGCCCGGATGAGAGGTAAGAGGGCGGGCTACAATCTTTAGGCCCCGCCCCCTCACATCTTCTATAGGCCTCCCTCTCTTCCTCAGTGGCTGCGGGCTGCGGCATCCCCGCTTGTCAGCGCTGGCCGCCGGCCCTTTAAATAATGTGGAGGTGGCACCCGCTCTCCCACAGCACTGCCCGGCCCCCTTCACTGCTCTGGGGCCCTGAGGGAGCCCTACACCCAGGGGCCCGGAGGTGCCTGGGGGGCCCAAGCCATCTGCTGCAGGACAGAGTCCACTGCCCTGCATCCTTCGATGGCTGTGGGACAATGGGCGTTGTTTATGTGCCCCTGATAGTCGGCCCCTGGGAGCCCCCCTGTGTGCTCTCACTCCTAACCTGTGTTCAGCTATGTGGCAGACGCGATCATGATCTCTGAGGTGCTGGAGGACTAGAGATCATAGACATCAGCTCCAGGCTCAGTGCAGATGGGCATGTGAAATTGCGTCGGGAGCTGATGTCTATGGTCTTCAGTCCTCCAGCACCTCAGAGATCATAGAATCCTGCTCAGTGCAGAGAGATGGGCATGATCGCTTCTGCCACACAGCTGCACACAGGTTAGGAGAGGGGAGAGAAGAGGGGGTCACAGCACACAGGAATCGGGCCCCTCAGCACACAGGGAGACGGGCCCCACAGCACACAGGGAGCCAGACCCCCCAGCACACAGGGAGCCGGGTCCCCCAGCACACAGGGAGCCTGGCTCCCCAGCACACAGGGAGCTGGGCCCACCAGCACACAGGGAGCCGGGCCCCCCAGCCCCAGCACACAGGGAGCCGGGCCCCCCAGCACATAGGGAGCTGGGCCCCTATGTCATCTCCCTCTGCCCTCTTTATCTTCCGTCCCACTCTGCCCTTTTTCTCCACCGTCCCACTCTGCCCTCTTTCTCCACCGTCCCACTCTGCCCTCTTTCTCCACCGTCCCACTCTGTCCTCTTTCTCCATCGTCCCACTCTGCCCTCTTTCTCCTCTGTCCCACTCTGCCCTCTTTCTCCTCCGTCCCACTCTGCCCTCTTTGGACCCAAGGACAGAGCACATGATGATGAAGATGAGAGGTCAGTGAATTAGCCCACGGCAGTCTCAAGTGTGTGTGTATAATATTTTATATATATATATATATATATATATATATATATATATATACACACACATACAGTCATATGAAAAAGTTTGGGCACCCCTCTTAATCTTACTCTTTTTTTTTTGTTTAAAATTAGTTTTTTGCAGCAGCTATTTCAGTGTGATATCTGTAATAACTGATGGACATAGTAATATTTCAGGTTTGAAATGAGGTTTATTGTAATAACCAAAAATGTGAAATATGCATTATTTCAAAATTTGACAGGTGCCAAAGTATGGGCACCCTTCTGATTTTCATGATTTGAATGCTCCTAACTACTTTTTACTGACTTACTGAAGTACTAAATTGGTTTGGTAACCTCATTGAGCTTTGTACTTCGTAGCCCGGTGTATCCAATCATGAGAAAAGCTATTTCAGGTGTCCACTTGCAAGTTGTTCTTCTATTTGCATCTTCTCTGAGGAGTGGCATGATGGGCTCCTCAAAACAGCTCTCAAATGATCTGAAAAAAAAGATTGTTCAACATAGTTGTTCAGGGGAAGGATACAAAAAGTTCTCAGAGATTTAACCTGTCAGTTTCCACTGTGAGGAAGTAAGCCTGTGACTGACCTGATCAGATGCCAAAAGGGAGTAATCCTCGGACACGACCACCACATGTGTGGAAGGTCCCCCCTCTTACCACAAAGTCTCGAACGCAGCGGCGTCCTGAGGACGGTGCCGGGATTGGGCGCCGAAACGCGTCGGTTTTGAAGAATAAAGAAACTTTTACTTGGAACACTGTTTCCCGTGTGACTCCTTGGATGACCGGGCAGCGCGGACTGTAGCACACCTTTTGACCCCAAAACTCTTGAAGTACTCAATTTCCGTAAAGGGCGCATTTAACTCCGTCAGTTGATCTACAGATAGAGACGGGAGGCTCAGCAAGGTAAGGAAGGCGTCTATTTCTCCCAGGTTTGGCTGCGTAGTGTTTCGACAATCTTTCAAATTATACAGCTCCAAGAAATAAGGTGATAATATAAGCGCTAAGGTGCACACAAGGACTCGGCAAATAGATAAATTACCTTTCAGCTTTAATCAACAGATGGATCCCTCTAGCGTTTCGACGCAGATAGCGTCTTTTTCATCACTTGAAAAAGACGCTATCTGCGTCATTCAAACCAGCGTGATAGCCAGCAGCTCTGGTCCACAGGACCTGGCAGACGTCATTCAAACCACTCCCCCGGAGCAGTCACGTGCAGAGAGAGATACGGAGGGCACGTGCAGCTTTCACCCCGCCGCCCAGAACTCGATTAGGAAAGCCCAGCAGTGCAAGAAATTAATCCAGTTGTGCGGATCTGCACAACTTTAAAAAGGTGAGCAGGGAGGACAATAAACCGACCCCACATATCACATTCCAGCAGTCTGGCGCAAACTATATTGTTTTTTTGTATTGCATTCAAATTATACAGGGATTCATAGAATTGCGCTAAGGTCTCAACAATATCAGCAGGATTTCGTACTAGTTTCCCATTTGTCGCCCTCATGGACTCTATCGTGGTCAGAGCAGCTTTATTATTTATTCTTCTGGCCAGGAGCGCCCCCGCTTTATCACCTGCAGCATAGTAGGAAGTTTCTACACGCCTAAGGCTCTTTTCCATAATTTTGCAGCATAAGGGTTCTCAGTTGGTTCCTAAGGAGTAGGATCTGAGAGGCATAACGGTGGGCAGGATCAGACTTATTTAATTCCTCTAGGCGACCCAGGTTTGAAATCAGGTCAGTCCGCATTTGGTCACGGGATCTCTGTAGTTGTGAGGCCTTCAGGATGAACATGCCTCTCATGACCGCTTTGTGCGATTCCCACAGGACTTCATCTGTCACATCACCAGTGTCGTTAAGGATGAAAAAGTCTGATATGTTTTGCCCCATTGTCTTATTATCCGACTGGTCAGAAAGGAGATTTGCATTTAATCTCCAAATACGTGTGGGGCTATGTTTGTCTCCCAGGGCCACCTCCAACGACATCGGCGCATGGTCCGACCATGTGATCAGACCCACCTCCGCACAGGCACAGGCCCCCAAGGTATCTCCATCAACCAGGAAGAGGTCTATCCTAGTGTATGATCTGTGCCTGTGGGAGCAGACGGAGAAATCTCTTTCTGATGCATGTAGGTAGCGCCAGATGTCGTGGAGGTGGAATTCCCGGCACAAAGGGCCCAGAACCTTACCCCTCTTTGAGGCAGGGGTCGATGTATCCATATCCCGATCAGGGACCACATTAAAATCACCACAGAATAACACCCGGCCCTGTGACTCTCCTTTCACCAAATCAAACAGAGATCTCAAAAACTTAATTTGGCCCTCATTGGGCATGTAGACGTTAATAAGAGTCAACCAATAGAGCATGTCAGAATGATGGAACGATCCACAGGGTCTGGCCTGACCTTGATTAATTGAAATTGTACATAGTTTCTCACCAAAATCACCACACCAGCTTTTTTCTTATCAGGGTGGTTAGCAAAAAATAAGTGAGGACATTTTTTGTGATGTAGTCTAACATTGTCTAACTCTAATAGGTGAGATTCCTGTATACAGAGAATATCTGCCTTGGATCGGAGGGCCTCTCTCCACAAGTATGAGCGTTTTATTGGGGAGTTCAATCCTTTCAAGTTGAGTGAAACTATCTTAAGGGTCATCATCCCAGTGGAAGCAATGCACAATACTCTTTTTTTTGTTGTAGAGAAGTGTAAGGTAGAGTAACAGGAAAGGGGTGGGTAAGGCGGATGAGAAGGGAGAAGAGTAAGGACAGGAGGGGGAGGAAGAAAGAAATGAAGGGAGAGGCGAAAGGAATAAGGAAGCGAAAAGGGGGGGATTAGGGAAAAACACAGAAGACAATAACACTAATGTAAACAGCGCAGGACGGCCTCCGTCCGTGTGAGGGGGTGAAAAACTGACCCCACCGCACTCCCGTGCGAGGGGAGGTCGACCACTCAGATATAACAGTGGTCAGCTGGTGATCCCGACCACAGCACCGAGGTCCACAAGACTTCACTACCGGTCACAGAGCACAGTCACAGCCAGACCCTGGCATAACATCCAAGGCATCAACCCCAACCACCTCCACCTCCAGGTTCAGACTCCACTTCTCTCTCCTGCTGGACTTGTTTGGGCGAGGACGAGGGGGAAGCTCTAGGAAAGTTCCACTCTTTAAAAGCTTTCCCAAGCCTGGAAGGCTGGAAGGCGAGGAAAACGATTGCCTGGAGCCCTTGTACAGAAACTTCACACATACCGGGGACCCCCAGTTGTAAGAGATTCCTTTTTCCATCAGGATGAGACAGTAAGGTACAAAGTCTCGTCTTCTGGCAAAGGTCCCGGGGGACAGGTTTGGGTATACTGAGAGAGCAGTAAATGGATCTGGGAGCTGAGGTTTATGTCTCATCACTTCCATCAGCATGTTTTTAGTTTTAGGAGAGGAAAAACAAACCAGTACATCTCTGGGAATGTCCTTGCGCAGACGTGCAGGCTTAGGTAGTCTGAATGTTTTATCCACAAACAGATCTCCCTCAGCAGCGTCAGGGAGGGCAGACTTTAAAAACAGCATTACAGAAGCCAGTAAGGGTATGTGCACATATGCCGGGTTTGTGCCGGTGGGCGGCTGGGCGGACCCGACAGAAAGCTCTGCAGCCGTCCACCGTCTTCCTGGCGGGTATGTGCGGCAGGTGTAGGGCGGGTGACGGGCGGGTGCACAGCAGGTTAGCTTGCAGCTGCTGCAGAACCGGCCGGTTTATAGAACATGCACATTCGTTGCTAACCCGCTGGGAATCCAGCGGTTTAGCAACAGATGAGCATGTGTAAATCGCCGGTGTGTGCACACCAGGTGTCGGTTTCCATAGGTTTTAATGTTAACCCAAAAGCCGCTTTTGGATTAGCATAAATTTACATAAAACTCATGGAAACCGACCGGCGGTTTCCGCTGCTAAACCTGCACTAAACCTACCAGTGTGCACATACCCTGAATCTTCATTTTCACCCACTTCAGCTAGACCTCTGAGTTTAACATTCCCTCTGCGGAGTTTGTCCTCCAGATCACATACTTTAGCTTGCAGAAAGCGGATATCAGTGTCAATCACGGCATAATCATCTGCTAGTTGATTGTGGACATTAGCAAAATCCGCCATTTTGGTCTCTAAGTGGGTTGTTCTCTCCCCCATGGCCGCCATGTCAGGTCATTTATCAAGCCGTGCATATCCTCATGCAGGGATCTGCGGAGCGAGTCCAGGAAGCCCCGTAAACATCCCCGGGTGATCGGTTCACCATCATCTACCCTGTCCTCAAAGCTTCCCAGGCTGTGTGGAGAGCGGGGAGAGTGGTTAGGAGAAGCAGCACCCGCCCCCAGCGCCATGTTGGATACAGGCACACACCGTCTCTCCACAGCAAAGAACTCCCTTACCGAATTCACGGTCTCACAGCACCGGGATGAAACCCGCGGCATCTCAGGGGAGTCTCTGCACAGTCCGAAGTGTTTCTAGCGGGCAGCGGGGGCCGAGGGAGCCTGTAGTCGCCGTTAACAGGGCTGGGTGTGAGGAGCTCTTCACCAAGCGTCCTGCTCCATGAGCTGCAGGACACGCCCCTCGCCTTCTTGCTTTTGAGAGAGCACCGCTCCTAATCCCACATTGCTGGCATCGGTATATAGGAGGAATGGAAGGTTGTAGTCCGGGTAAGCGAGGATCTCTTCCCCTGTTAGGGCCTCTCATCATCTGGAACAACTCTTCCTGTTCCTTGCTCCATTCCAAGGGAGAATCTCTAGACTTGCCCTTCTTGGGTTGGCCTAAGAAGGTTTTGCAGTGGAGCTGACTTCTTCGTGCACTCTTTTATAAACCTCCGTTAGTAGCCCACCAACCCCAGGAATTGACGTACCTTTTTCAAGGTCTTGGGTTCTGGCCATTCCTTAATGGCTGTTACTTTATCTGGATCAGGGGCCACTCCTTCAGCACTGACTATGTGTCCCAGGTACTGAACTCTCGGCTTTAACAGGTGGCATTTGGACGGTTTCAACTTCATCCCATACTTGGACAGAGCTTCAAACACCTTCCCTAGATGAGCTATGTGCGCTTCATAGGTCTTGGAGTACACAATCACATCATCCAGGTAAAGCAGTACCGTCTTGAAGTTCTTATGCCCCAGGCAACTCTCCATCAACCTCTGGAACGTATCGGGTGCGTTACATAGTCCGAATTACATGCTGTTGAATTCACACAGGCCCATGGGTGTTGTTAATGCCGTCTTCTTACGGTCTTCCTGTGCAACGGACACCTGCCAATACCCACTAGTGAGATCTTAGGTAGAGAAGTAATTGGCAGACTTCAGTGCAGCTAAGGATTCCTCAATGCGAGGTAACGGGTAAGCATGCTTATGTGTTATGCGATTTATTTGCCTGTAATCTACACACATTCTCATGCTGCCATCTTTCTTTCTGACTAGGACCAATGGGGCTGCCTACAACTATCTTGGATAACCCCTGCGTCCTTCATGTCCTACAACATTTCTTTGGCTTTCTGATAGTGTGCAGGTGGAATAGGCCTGCATCGCTCCTTGATGGCTGGATATGTTCCTGTGGGGATATGATGTTGCACCCCTTTTATCCTACCAAAATCAAGTGGATGCTTACTAAACACTTGCTCAAATTCTCTGACTACCCAGTAAACACCTTGCTTTTCATACACAGGAGTGGTGTCGGTTCCTACATGGAGCTGATGGCACCAGTCTTCCAGTGGTCCTGTTGTATCATCAGGTTCTGCCCCATTAGCTTGGGGTAAGGGTACCACTGCTTGGATCTCATCGTTATGTACTGTGTACAATTTAGCAACAGTGGTATACCTTGGTAATTTCACCTCTTTACTGCCACAGTTTAAGATGCGAACTGGTATTCTCTCATTGTGTACATCGACCACCCCCCTGGCTGTCAAGAAGGTAGGTCTATGTTCTGTGCTGATTGGCTCCACTAATGCCTGATAGGCTACTTTCACATTACGATTTTGTTAAATCCGATGCTGTCCAATGAAAATCGGACAGCATCGGATGCTCAAAATCGGATGCCTTCCGATCCGATTTTTTATCGGATCCGATTTAAATGGCTGTGGGAGGGCTGTGGGAGGTTTTGGGAGTGGTCTAGGGTATTGAGCATGCTCAATACAGAAAATCGGATCCGATATCGGATCCGATTTTCCATTTGATCCGATCCCCCATAGAGTCCCATATTATTTTAATCGGATCACATCGGATCCGATTTTTGAATCGGATACCAAAATCGGAGCAGTCTCCGATTTTGGCTCCTGAAAAAAATCGTACAGAATTGGATCGGATGCAAATTGGATGCCATTAAGTGCACATCCGATCCCCATTGGAGAACATGGGGGCTAAATCGGATCTGATGCTGTCCGATTTTTATCGGACAGCATCGGATTTAACAAAATCGTAGTGTGAAACCAGCCTTAGACCTATAGCTGCTCGACACCAAATTATCATTTCACTCATTTGAGGGATTACAACAGGAAACGGGTCTGTCACCCGAGCTGTACCAATTTTGCCACCTGTAAGTTTTACCTGTTGATGGTGCAGGAGGGCTCTTATCTCACGCTGAAAAACCTTCTTATGACCAGGTTTGGCAGTATCTGCAATTTGTTGAAGAAAAGACAACACTTCACCCAAGCAATTGCTAACAACATTAGTACCAAGGATTATGTACGGATCCCGAGTATTACTTGCTTCTGCTACCACAATAATCCCTTGGTCTTGCAATTCTACCCTCCCCAGCTTTATTGGCACTTCTCTAACCCCCACCACAGTAAGTGGTTCACCGTTGGACACACTGAGGGTAAAGTCTAAGGCAGGTGGTTTAAGTTCTGCATCAGACCAGTACTTTTTGTAAAGGATATAGGGGATAGTAGTCACCTGTGACCCGGTATCCAGTAGAGCAGGTGTTGGAATACCGTCTAGTACAATGGACAGGAACAGTCTTTGTCCGATGAAGGTCTAGTACCAGGCGGCTGGGCCCTGTTGAGTTACTCCTGAGGTTTGTCCCCGACCCCAGGGTCTGCACATTTAAAGGACAGCCTCTAGTGATGTGGCCTGTTCTGTTGCAACAACGGCAGATGGGGTCTCCGGAGGAGCTGTAGCGGTCGGTGGTCCTTCCTCTGTACGCTGTAGTTTGTCTTGCTCTCATCTACGGGACATCTTCCAGACTGTCAGCAAGCTGGATCAACGGTTGAGGTTTTTGCTGTGGTTTTGGCCCTTGTTGCAGCTGCAGGGCTTCCATGACTCTGTTTAAGTTCTTACTCATCTGACGCATCTCAGCACGCAAAGAGTCATATCTGTCAGGTTGAGTAGACTGCACACTGTTCTCAGCCGCAGGCACGGTTACCTGTGTTGGGGTAGCCTGCACCTCACCACTGCACCACCGCTGGATGACAGCTTCAGGGGTCTCCACTGGCCGCAATCCCTTTATGGCCATGTCCTTTAAAGTGCTAAAGTCAGCTTCCAGGTGACTTAGTGACCACCAGCGCAGTTTTATTGTCCTCAGGGGATAACAGTCCCCTGGTGAATTGTTCAATTAACAGTTTATTGTCACTTGGCACACTGGCAGGGCTGACTTGTTTAAGGGCGCGCAGCGCTTCTTCCAGGCGCCAGGCGTAGGTTCTGATATCATCCCCCGGCCTCTGGTAGCAATGATGAAAGTGCAACCTTATTTCAGCCTCATTACACTGTTCAAAAGTAGCTCTTAACTTATCAAATATTACAGCCGCTGATCCCCGTTCAGCGGTGGACCAGGACTCACTTTCTTTCTCTGCTGCACCAGTTAACTGTCTGATTACCACAGCAGCGTGCTGGTGACCGGTCATCGCATGCATGTCCAGGACACTAGTGATTTTTCTTCTAAAGACCGCTAACGTATCGGGGTGACATCATACTGGGGCAACCATTGGCACCCAGGATGTATGGGAGCAAGATTGGCATGATCGGGGCCACAGCACCTGGTGTGCTGGCGGTGCTACTGGATGCAGCCATGGTCGCTTTGGGGTAATTCACTGGGTCAGCGAAAACTATCGTTGTCGCTGGACGAGGCGGACGTGTTGGAGCCCCCCTAGTGAATTACAGCCAGCTGTTAAACAGTTAATCAGTTGGGGAGTTTCCGAACTAGGCCGCGGCGCTTTGGATGAACTCGGCAGAGCGAGGGGCGGGTCTTGGTTTCGCGCTCTACAGGCCAACATGCCCTCTTTCTTGGAGGTAATGGAGGCTTAGTTCGACAGTCACACAACACAGTTCAATAATAGAAAGATATGGATGCACTTGATAAAGGTCATTGCGACCGAAACGTCGTGCTGTCATGTGGACGGAATAAATGAAGCTTTGATATATACCAGCTGGTGAGGCGCTGTTCTTCCTTTATATTTGTGACAACACAGTTCAAATCACGGCACACAGTACCCGGTTGTACCGGGCACAGGATCCTGTTCGTGATGCCAGAAGAAAGTCGTATGACCCGCCCAGGCCGGGGTACTCAGAGCTCGGGCATGGTGTCAGGGGAACGCTATCAAGTGTGGCTTCACCCGAGTGTCTGGCTCTGGGGGTCCGTGATTTCTAAAATATAGTTTTTGTTAGGATGGTTCGTGAGGTATCATCAACGCCGTCACAGTCCTCCGAAGGGCGTTGGAATTGCGGCAAGGGTGGTATAGCTTCCTACAGGTGAAGCTGGGCCTCCGGGGCAGCATTGAGTGGGCAATTCGAAGTGGGGCTTGGGCCAAGGTAATGGATAGTGAAACAGTCTCTACGGAGCACGAGAACAGGGAGGAATAACGCACACGTACCTCAGAGTATTTCTTTACCTTTTACTGGTGAAACTGCAGGTAATACGTCCAGAGCATTGACCAGAAGCACAGTTGAACTTCCACAGAGAGTGGGTTTCAGGCCTCCTTAAGTTCTCTCTCCTGTAGTTGAAGCCCTGCCCTTGTATAACCTGGCTGGCCTCCTCACTTCTCTCTCTCCTCCTGCGCGGTCTGCGGGTTACCCTCGATGATCACCGTCGCTCTCCTCACTACGGTGTCGTGTCCGGCTCCCTTAATGTTGAGTATGCAGGGGGACTGGGTGACTGAAGTCTCCATGGTGTGTCGGGGTTTTCTGCTGGCTTGAAGCATTACTGCAGTTGCGGACCCCCGAAGTCCGGTGTTTACTTGAGCGAACCTCCACGGGCTCCTCTACTCCCACTGTTCTCTGCACTCCTCACCTTCCGATCCCACTCCTGGGCTTGGCTGGATGGCAGTAGGGATACTCCGGGTCACTGGCTCAGGCCTAGCATGGCACCAAGCACCAGGATGTCTTCACAGCTCTCTTAGCGTCTGCACACTCTGCCTCACTCCTTCCCCAGCACCAGTATTTATAGGGGACCTCGCCTAAGGTCAGCGAGTTGGGCTCCCCCTTCTGTGCTGGGGGTGGAAGGTGTTGTTTGTAGGTGGTGCCCTCTGTGGAAATCCAGTCGTGCACTAGGGAAGCTTGTGGTTACCTGTGGGAGCAGGGCGCCACATTTTCCCTCCCCCTGTGTTGTCTCTCCCCTTGTGCTGTCTCTCTTTCCCCTGTGCTGCCTCTCCCCCCTTTGATGTTTCTTCCCTTGTGCCATCTCTCCCCCCTGTGTTGTCTCTTCACTTGTGCTGTCTCTCCACCTCTGTGCTCTCTGTCCCCCCTGTGCTTTGTCTCACTCCGTGCTGTCTGTCTCCTCCCACTGTGCGGTGAGTGCACTTTGCGCGCATGTGCAGTTACTGTGTCTGCCACCATCTGTAATTGGGCATGTGCGCCGAGTATGTGCATGCGCAGTAATTGAGGCGGCGTTGTTTGTGGTGATAAGGTACGGGAATGGCGACATGGAGCGTCTGGTCTCGGCAGTGACAAAGTGTCTTGGCGATTGTGGGTGGCTTCGGGTGCAGGCTGCTGCGGCACTGCTGACCATTACTGCCTGCAGGTGCATCAATTGGGTGTGCAAATATAGCTGCTGAAGGACATGATATCTGGGCAACATGACGCCGGAAGTGGATGACGGACGGGACTTTGCAATTATGTAAGAAGAGAACATATTTGATTATCACATTTATTTTACAGACACATATACTGTATATGTATGACTATAGGTTCTCCTCTATCAAAACTGTTAAAAACATTACTATTTTCTCTACTATACATTTTTGTGTATACTCCGTACTAAATATAATGTCCAAAGCCACATGCACTGGCAATCAAAATTAGAAAACAACATACAATTTTCTTAATGCTAAGGTCATTATGTTGTCCTATGTAAAAATATCCTAACATGAGTAAAATAGCAGTATTTTAAGCTTATTTCATAAATGGAATATATTCTAAACCACAGAATACAAATTAAAATGAGATAAATAAAAAAGAACACTGAACAAAATTAGACAACTCTTTCATATATCTGCAAGTTATTGGTGTTAATGTGGCACCTGGTGCTAATTTCCTTAATTATCTGACAAACCGTATTTAACTGGCAGACTAACATTCCAAAAATGGTGTGCCGTTCCAAAGTGACTGTAACCCTCCAGCAGCAGGTTGTCCTGATGAAGGCCAAAGGGGTCACCCTATCAATCAAAGCAACATAAGTTGGCAGTTCCTAATCTGTGATTTGTAGACTATTGCATCTTTATAACATTACAAACTCTTTCAAGTCCTAAAAGAAGGCTGTTTGCCCTTGACAAACAAATGCAAGAGGACAGGATAGTGCAGAGAATCTCCATGGGTAATTGTTTCAACACTGCAGCTGGAATAGCTCACCAGTTCAGCACTGAACAGAATAAGGACCGGTCTCAACATACAGTGTCATGACGTTTAAGAGTACTTGGACTGAAAGCCCACTCTGCAGTGACCAAACCTCTCATTAGCAGAAAAAAATCAAAAGACTAGATTCACCTTTGGTGAGGAGCATGTTGTGTGGACAGAGAAGTGGTTCACAGTTCATTTTAGTGATGAAACTAAGTTTAATTTATTTGGGTCTGATGGGAAACATTATGTTCATTGACAAACTGGGGAAAGACTGAACCCAAAGTCTGTAGAGAAGTTATTGAAAGGTGGTGGAGGAAGTGTCATGGTTTCGAGAATGTTTTCTGCTGCAGGGGTTGGACCTGTCATACAGCTACATGACAGAGTGAATACAAGTGTGTATCAGAACCTTCTTCAACAACGCGTGGTTCCTTACTTGTGTTCAGCACTCAATCAGCCAGTAATTTTCATGCAGGACAATGCCTCCTCTCACAAAGCAAAATGGGTAAAGAAGTTTCTTGAAACACTAAACATTGAAACAATGAAATGGCCGCCCAGAGTCCTGATCTAAACCCAATAAAAACTTTTGGAAAATCCTTGGTGACAAAATTATGGCCGAGAAACACACAACAGTCACAGAACTGTGGAAGAGCCTGGAAGAAAAGTGGACCACAATCCCTCCAGAGCAGTGTGAGAGACTAGTGATGTCCTGTGGCTACAGATGTGCTGTTAAAGCAAAGGCCTGTACAAAGCAAAGGCCTGGACACTTCCTACTGATTGGTGACTGTTGTAACCTCCACAAAATGTAGTTTTAATCTTCTCTGTGCTCAGTGTATACTTGATTTGATGCTGCCACCCAGTGGACATCTTGCTAATTTTAGTTTTTATTTGAACCTTTTAAAAAAAAAAAAAGCTTTATTAGGCCCCTTTCACACTAGCTTTTCTGTCCGGATCCGGCAGATCCGGACAGAAAACCACATCTGCCGTATTTGCTGCCTAACAGCCGCACTTGCGGTACACTTGTGGCAAGCCCCATGTGTCGAGCCCCAGGTCCTGGGGTACTCGGGTATCAGGCTCGGAGGGGTCTTCACCTGGGATGTCACGGGTGGCAGCGCCTGAGCCCGTGGCCTGGGTGACACTTCAATAGAGGGGTTATGTACAGGGGATAGGAGTTATTGTCACGTGACGCCACCTGTAGTACCTGGTGAGGGATCACCAGCACTGCCACAGTCCTCCGGAGGGCGATGGTATTGCGGCAAAGATGGCAAAGCTTCCTACAGGTGGAGCTGGACCTCCGGGGCAGCGTGGAGTAAAGGGGCAGCTTGGAGTGGGACTTGTGGCCAGGGTAAGAAGCAGTACAGCAGTCTATAGGGAGGCTGGGGATGGAGAGGAATAAAGCACGCACTTTGAAGAAGTCTCCTTTACCTTTTACTGATGGTATGCACAGGTAAAGATGTCCAGAGCACTGTTGGGTGACCAGGTGCACAGTGAGTCTCCACAGCAAGTGGGTATAAGGCCTCCTCAGGTTCCCTGCTGTCGCTGAAACCCTGTCTGTATGCAACACGACTGGCCTCCTCACTTTCTCTGGTCCTCTCTCTCCTCCTGCGCGGTCCACTGGTTAACCTCTATGATCACCGCTGTTTGGCCTTTCACTACGGTGTCTGGCTCCTTCTTTCTCGGTATGCAGGGGGACCGGGTGACTGAAATCCTTTTCATGGCTTTCGGGGTCTGTGTTCCTCTTTACCCTCTTTAACCACTTTGCAGAGCTCCTACGCCAGCCCAGGGATCTGTTACAGTTAAGTACATTCGGTTCCTTACCGGTACGGACAGGAACGGTAACCAGCTAATCCTCCTGACACCGGAATTTGGTCCCTTTTCCTTAAAATGTCCTGGACCCAATTTAGGACTGAGGTTGAGGTGCAGTCTGTGGTGCTATGGCTCCCTTCTGTTGGTCCCAAAGCTTGCCGGTTTGCAACCCGGGATAGACTGCTGGTTGCCTCGGCTCCGGTATGCCGATGTCAACCCTGGACTTCCCCAGCTGGCTCCAACCAGGCCTGGTTCGTCCCCACCGGTTCCCGGGTCACTTCTCTCTAAGAGGCGCCCTCCTGTCAGGACCTCTGTCAGGCACGTCCTCTCTGGCTGCCTTCCCAGCACTGTCTGACTAAAATTAGCTCTACTGTCACTCCAGTCTCCCGCTCTACTCTAAGCTCCACCCCCTGGACCTTCTGAATATATGGTCCCTATGCTAAGGGGGGCTAGTGTATGGGTGCTTAGGACAGACTCTATGAGGAAACCTCAAATCCATAGCTACGGAAGCACTACACCTTCTGTTTGGGGTGCAGTACCTCCCTGTGGTGCCTAGCCATAGGGGCGCCACACCTGCACCCAGACATCACCACTACAAAAGCAACCCCGGGGGTCATATACAACAACCTGCATCCAGACATCGCCACCAGAGGAGCCTCCCCTGGGGGTCATATACAACAACCTGCACCCAGACATCACCATTACAGAAGCGACCCCGGGGGTCATATACAACACCTGCACCCAGACATCACCTCTACAGCAGCGCCCCCAGGGTCATATGCCCTCACTATAACTGCAACCTCCCACTTTGACAATTGTGGACACGAGGGAAGTGTTTAGGGGTCCAACAACTCACTTCAGCTACCGTGATCGTATAACCTTTTGCCAGTAGAACTACGTAGCCCAGCTGGCCTCTCTGCAACATCTGGTGCCTCCCCCATGGCTCACTGCATATACATATAAGGTAGAATACATACTGTACATGTATGAATTGTGTAGATGATAGCATGATTCAAGGAAGCCATCAGGATATCTACTATATAATTGCCGTAGGCATTTTTGTGTCGGACCCCGAAATCGCCGTGGCTATGTCACGCTTCGCGGCCATTGCGAGCACTCAGCGCCAATAAGTATTCAACCCCCCCCAAAAAGTATTGGACCCCAAAAGTATTGACCCCCAAAAAAGTATTGGACCCCCCCAAAAAAGTATTGGACCCCCCAAAAAGTATTGGACCCCCCAAAAAAGTATTGACCCAAAGTATTGGACCCCCCCCAAAAAAGTATTGGACCCCCCAAAAAAAGTATTGGACCCCCCCAAAAAGTATTGGACCCCCCCCAAAAAGTATTGGACCCCCCAAAAAAAGTATTGGACCCCCCCAAAAAGTATTGGACCCCCCCAAAAAAAGTATTGGACCCCCCAAAAAAAGTATTGGACCCCCCCAAAAAGTATTGGACCCCCCAAAAAAAGTATTGGACCCCCCAAATAAAGTATTGGACCCCCCCAAAAAGTATTGGACCCCCCAAAAAAAGTATTGGACCCCCCCAAAAAGTATTGGACCCCCCCAAAAAGTATTGGACCCCCCAAAAAAAGATGGCTTACAGTCATCGCACACATATGTAAAACGATGTGCGGTGACCGTCTGAATGTCGTGATCACATATCTATGCTTGCCATGTTTATAGACAGCACGGCTCATGAGATATTAACGTTATATTCACGACTCCGTCCTGTCTGTGTTGAAGAAAGGGTTTCCTTTCCACTGGCATTACAGGAATATTGGACTTGTCACCTTTCTGCAAATCCCAGCAAGGAGTCATCCTTTTCCCTAGCTGCCCTATTGTATGGCCTGTTGGATGGCATCTACATGCTAATTAATCTACCACTTGCCAGAGATAAATGGCCTCTGGCTACCAAGGGTGGGGGCTTATCTCTTTATGAGTGAGATGTGTCTTATCAAATTGCTTTCTGGCAGGAAATGGAATCTGGGGAACATGGCAATATTCCTTACCAATACTGCTTATTCATCACAGCCGGTGATCAGCGGCGGCCACCGGGAGATCAGCTAGAGCCTCCACTACTCTCCCGCCGGTGTCAGCACGGGAGATTTGAAGAAACAGCTGATCTGACAGCTGTTTAAATTTCCCGCGCCGACACCAAATAGGTGAGGTCAGCGCAGAAGATTTGAAACAGCGATCAGCTGTTTCTTATCTCCTGCACCGATATCACCTTATTCGGTGTCGGCGCGGGACACTTAAACAGCTGTCAGATTAGCTGTTTCTTCAAATCTCTTGCGCTGACACTGGAAGATCAGCTGAGGCCAGGAGGAGATCTCCACCACTGATCTCCTCCTCCCAGCCACCCCCAAGACAGCCGATTGGCTGGCCGGGGTGCATACTAATGTGAACACAGGCGGAGATTCTCCGCTGCGTTCACATCAGTATGGGCTGCGTTTGCGTGTGCATGCGTATGGCATGCAGACTCAAACGCAAGTGTGAAGGCAGCCTTACAGTCAGACTTGTATGTTCATTAGGAGTAATAATTCTAGACCTCTTCCGTGGAGTAACATCCATTTTTACAGGCACAAATCACACTGAGAGAAAAAGTACACTAAACCACTCCTCACAGAAACAAGCTCTCAACTGAAGCTGAGGGGGCAGCTAACTGTTATCTTCTGTCTAAAACCAGTCAACCCACATTTTGTTACTCAAGGTTGTACACTCACACCTGTTCAAAGCAGTTAAAACTCGTTTGAATCACTGACTGGTAACCAACTTACGATTTTATTAAAAAAAAAAATGCTTTATCCCAATTAATTTGCACAGCTCTGTAAAAGAAATACATAGTATAGAGAAAGGAATTAGAAAATGATAGCAGTTACATGTGGAAATTTGACATGACAGTTTTCCTTTCACAGAATTGTAGAATATTGGGTTGTAAAAAAAAAATTCAGTGAATACGATGAAGACTCAAATTTTAATTTCCAGGAGGATAAGCGGCCAAAAGCCCTTATGTGGTTAGAAAAGCTAAATTACTTACAAGGAATGGCTTTTTTTCTGGAGCCATGAGAGCACCACCTGAGTTTCCACCCATCCAGGACAGGGAACCCCTGAATTAACCCCTTCCCGACCTATGACGTTAGAGACGTCATGGAAGTCAGTGACTTTCCGAGCCATGACGTCTCTATAACATCATGCCTCTTTGCGGTCCTGCAGTTCCGGTGACCGGCTCAGTGACAAGTTGGAGCTGCAGGATCACAATGACCTATACTTTAGCCCGGGAGGGGAGGGTAGGGGGTGTTTGGCTTAGACCCCCTCATGGCTAAAGTCGCTCTGATTGGCAGTTGAAATTGAAACTGCCTATCAGAGCGAGTCATCCCTCCAGATCTGATTGGAGCTCTCAGCCCCTCAGCCCCCTCCTGCTCCAGGGCTCACCAGGGCCCCCTGTCCCTCCCATCCGCACCCCCTCCTATTATCATCTATCAGCCTCATCAGCCCCCTCCCGTGCTACTCATCTCCACCCCCCACCTGTCCAGCCCCCCACGTCCAGCCATGTGTCCTGTCTTACCACCCCACCCCCACCTCTCCCGGCAGGCTGCACCCGCCGGTCAGCCTCCTCTACTCTGGTGTGAGCCCCTCCTTCTCACCGGTGGATCGTGAGGGAAGTATGAATGGATGAATGTGTGTGTGAATAGATATTGCATGGATGGATGTGTGCGTGCATGGATATTGCATGGATGGATGTGTGCGTGCATGGATGGATGTGTGCGTGCGTGGATGAATGCAACAAGGGATCAAGTGTCCCCTTGTAGTCTCTGGGATCATAGTCATGGTGCACTGTATGACAAATCATTGCCATACAGTGCATCATAACTCTGACCCAGAGACTGTAGAAAGAGGACACTTGATCCCTTGCTGCAATCTTTGGATGTAGCAGAAGCGATCGAGAGTCGTAGGACTTTCGTTGTGGACTACGTCGGATCTTTATGATAAAGATGGAGTCCGAATTTTTTTTTCTTTTTCAAATAAAAAGATTTTTCTGTGTGGTGTATTTTTTGACTATTTACTAGAGATTCCTAGGGGCCAGGTCTAACATTGGCCCACCATTATGAATCTCGGCCTTAGTGCCAGCTGCCAATAAAAAAAGCTGGCATAAACCCCTTTATTACCCAGTTTGCCACTGACACCAGGGCAACTGGAAGAGCCTGTGTACAGTGCTAGAAAATGGCGCTTCAATGAATGCGCCATTTTCTGGGGCAGCTGCGGGCTGCAATTCACAGCCTGGGGGGCCCAGAACGCTTGGGGCTCTCCATGCTGAGGATTCCAGTCCCTGGCTGGGCAAAAACTGAATTAGTCCTTACCGGTAATTCCTTTTCTTGGAGCCTTCCACGACAGCATTGGAGGATGTCGTCCACGCCCTATTGGGGGACAGGAACACAGAGAGGTTAAAAGCCCCTCCCCTTCCTCCGCACTCCAGTGTATTATCAAGATCACCTGAAGACATGGATTACCTGATACACCTGAATCCAAAAATCGACAATAAGGGGGGGAACTGATGCTGTCGTGGAAGGCTCCAAGAAAAGGAATTACCGGTAAGGACTAATTCAGTTTTCTCCCATCGCCTTCCACGACAGCATTGGAGGAATACCACCGATACTCCTCAGGGTGGGACAACTGCCTGTAGGACTTTCCTACCAAAGGACAGATCCCGACTAGAGGACAGATCTAAGCTATAGTGGCGAGAAAAGGTGTGGAGGGACGACCACGTAGCCGCTCTGCATATCTGCTCAGATGAAGCTCCAGCCCGCTCCGCCCAGGATGTAGCAGCAGCCCGAGAGGAATGAGCCTTCAACTCCACCGGAGGAGCAAGGTCTTGAGCGACGTAGGCCGAACAGATCGCCTTCTTGATCCAGGAAGCGATGGTAGCCTTGGAAGCCTTCTTCCCTTTGTTTTTCCCAAAATGCTGAACAAACAGGTTCTGATCTAATCTCCAGGAAGCGGTCACTTGGAGATAGTGGAGGACGGACCGACGGACATCCAAGGTGTGAAACACGGCCTCAGCTGCATTAGCAGGAGAATGACAAAAGGACGGGAGCACCACTTCCTGGGACCGATGAAAATCCGACACAACTGTAGGAAGGAAGGACGGATCCAACCGAAGCGTAATGCGATCATCGGAAACCACGAGGTAAGGCGCCTGGATCGAGAGCGCCTGCAGTTCCCCAACTCGCCTGGCCGAAGTAATGGCTACCAAAACCGCCGTCTTGTGAGAGAGAGATGGAAGGGAAGCAGCAGACAAGGGCTCAAAGGGATCCCGAGAAAGCCCATGAAGAACAATGTTCAAATCCCAAGTAGGGACGGAAGGCCGAAGCCTGGGACGCAGGCTACAAGCAGAGGTAAAAAATCGTTTGATCCATCGATGGCCAGCAAGATCCTGATCAAACACGGCACCGAGAGCTGAAACCTGGATCTTAAGGGTGCTCGGCTGAAGGCCCAAATCCAAGCCTCGCTGCAAAAAATCCAAATTGAGAGCCACATTAGGATGATGGATATCCGGAATGGAAGGAGCACACCAGGACAGAAAGCGTTTCCAAACCTTCCCGTAAATGGCGTTCGTCACGGGCTTCCTGCTCTGCTGAAGCGTGCGGATTACAGCTTGGGAGAGGCCCTTGGCCGTCAGGATCTCGGCCTCAACAGCCAAGCCGCCAGATTGAGCCACTGCGGGTCCGGGTGAAACAGAGGACCCTGGGATAGCAGGTCGAGGTTGTGGGGCAACCGAATCGGACTCTCCAGGCATAGGTCGTGGATAGCGCCGTACCATGCCCTTTTGGGCCACAGGGGAGCCACCAGGATAGCCGTCACCCCCTCCGCCCGAATCTTCTGCAACGTCTTGGGGAGCAGCGGGATCGGAGGAAACGCATACACCAACCGGAAGTCCCAGCGATGGGCGAAGGCGTCCAGCCCCAGAGGATGGTCCGACCGACTCAGGGAAAAATACGTCGGCACCTTGGCATTGGCTCCCGATGCAAACAGGTCGATTGAAGGGACTCCCCACCTGTCCGTGAGAGAGCGAAACACGTCCGGATGGAGGCTCCATTCGCCAGGTTGGACCTCCGTGCGGCTCAAGAAATCTGCCTGTACATTGGCCATTCCCTTCAGAAGTACTGCCGAGGAGGAGAGGAGATGGCGTACTGCCCACAAAAAGAACAGTCTTGCCAGCCCCTGCAAGTGTAAGCCACGAGTACCGCCTTGGTACCGCAAGAAAGCAACCGTAGTCACATTGTCTGACAGGACCTTGACATGACCCCGGAGAACGTGAGCTGCAGCAAGAAGCGCTTCCTCCACTGCCAGAAGTTTGAAGACTGGCGACTGACCGAGCGACTCCAAATCCCCTGGAACGGTGTGCGAACTACCATCGTGCCCCAACCGGAACCACTGGCATCAGTGGGAATGGAGGTCACAGGAAGGTATCTGGGATTCATCCCCAGGAAAGCGAGATTACCACCCGCCCCGGGGTCCGGACCCGCGAGTCTAAGGAATCCTGACGTCTGTCCCAGGAACTCAGTATGTGTTCCTGGAGCAGTCGGGAAGGAGCCTGAGCCCATGTTACTGACTGAATGCAGGCCATCATGGCCCCTAACAGGGACATTGCTTCCCACAAGGAGGGAGACCCCCCTGCCCGGAGGCAGGTCAGATTCACGCGGCGCAAAAGCTGATATTCCCCAGGAAGGAACGAGGTCTGTCTGGAGGAGGCCAGCAAGACTCCCAAAAATTGACGTCAGGTTGCAGGCACCCGTTCCGATTCCCAAAGATTGGGTACCCATCCCAGGGACTGAAGAATCTCCAATGTGTTGGAGACCTTTATGCGCAGAAGCGCTGCCGAAGGAGCCACCACCAACATGTCGTCTAAATAGGGAAGCATACATATCCCCTGGGTCTGGATGAATGTGATCGCTTCCCCCATGAGTTTGGTAACCTCTGGGGCCGACGAAATCCCAAAGGGCAGCACATTAAGCCGAGAATGGACCGTCCCGCCTGCCCCGGAGATCGTGAATCGCAGAAAGCGCTTGTGGGACGGGTGAATGGGGACATGAGAATACGTGTTCTGGAGGTCCACAACAACCTGGAGTAGCGCCCCTGGCCCTCCTCTCCAGGAGGAACCGGGGACCCCACACCCGAATCCAACATGTGTCGCAGACCCGACAAGAAAAACCGTGCGAGAGTCCCCTGAGGAAGGGAGAGGACTCGAAGACACGGAGGGGCTGGCTCTCGAATTCCAAGCGTAGACCCTCCCAAATGGTCGAGAGGATCCAAGGGCACAAGGAGATTGCTTGCCACTGTGGCAGAAACCGCAGGAGCCGCCCCGCAATGGGGAAGGCGACCTTGTTTAGGAGCGGCTGGTGATGCCGCTGCTGGGGAAGCAAGATATTACGGTCTTGTTCCCATACTGGAATGCCCAGCGACCAGACTTACCCTTTCCTTTAGACTGGGAGGGTTGGCTGCGCTCAGGCCAAAAGGACTGCCTCCGAAAGGGCTCCTGTTCCGGGAGACACCTTTTCCAGGATGTCATCCAATGCCCTTTGCAAGGGGAGGCCACACAGCTGGAGCTTATACGTGAACTCCTCATTCCACCTTGTAAGCCACACTGCCCTGCGAGCTGTGTTAGCCAACACTGCGCACCTGGCGCCAACACGGAACGACTCAGCAGAGGCATCGGCCAGGAAGCCCATAGCACGTCTCAGAAGTGGAATGGAGTCCAAAGCTCCTTCCTGGGAGTACCCTGCAGGATGAATTCTCCCAGCTGGGTGAGCCACTTAAAGAGAGACCTGCTCACATGTAGAGGGAATGTACACCGTTAAAGACATAGCTGCCGCCTCCCAGGATCTTTTGAGGAAACTCTCCATTTTACGAACGAGGGGTCCTTCAACCGGGAGGAATCTTCAAAAGGCAACGTGGTCGTATATGCTAAGCTTCCCAAATGGAATACTGCCATAGACCTTCATGTTAGACGTCCCATTGACTTTATAGAGACTTCCATAGAGATTCCCATTGGGTCTCTCATGAGGTCTCCCATCCAGCCCGTGACTGAGGCTCCTGGTGCTTAGCCTCAACAGTGTGTCAAGGGCATGCACAATGGGTTTACAATAGCAGCTGATTGCTACCCTGGCCACCTGGATGTCCACCTTCGGGACCTCCCAGACAAAGTCATCACCCTCCAATCCACTCGGATGGGGTGAGCCGCTTAGCCTTCAGGCCTCTGAACATTTAGTCCTGCCCAGAAGAAGGGGATTCCACCACCTCTACTCCCATGGTACAATGGACAGTGTCCACCAATGCACCCATGGACTCTGTGGAAAAATAGTAGTGTCCAGATTCTCGTGTCTGGACAGAGGCAACAGCGGCAATATCCTCGCCGTCCTCGAACGCTGAGCTCTGGCCAGCCTCCATGAGATCCACAGAGTCACAATCCTGGAGCTTCCTCTCTTACGGAGGGGAAGGCCCGGAAGCTGCAGCAAAACCCCGCAGTGCCGAGATAGAAGCCTGCACCTCTTCCCTAATGGATTGGAGCTCCTCAAGCAAGGATGGGGAGTCCATCCTGACAACCCTGTCAGTCATGGTCGACACCTTGTTGTAGGAAGAGGGACATTTTGTGCCGCAGCCACATTATTGCTCCCTTTCACAGACGGCCCTCGTCTCCCTATAGACAAAAAGGGAAGAGAAGGGGGTCCCAGTGTGAGTGCAGGGCTTAAATAACTCTACCCCTTGTGACCACCCCCAGAAACACTTACATGAGCTGGGGAAACGCTGGGCTCTGCCGAAGCAGAGGTGGAAGCCTATCACCTTCCATGTTTTAGGGATCAGCCTTACCTGGGTGTAGCTTCCGGCGGGTACTTATCCAGAAGTACCGTGCCCCCAACGAGGAACACCTGTTCCCTCCCTCCTCCTGGTCACCGGCCGCGGGCAGTAGCGTGCGAAAGTCCTGCTGGGTTCCCTGGAGCCGCGCCCAGCCTGCCACAGCCCTTACAGGAGCCGCCGCCCGAAACCGGAAGTGCCATCCCGGAACCGGAAGTGTCATCCCCGAAACCGGAAGTGCCATCCCCGAAACCGGAAGTGCCTCCGCGGCACCTCTGATGCATGCCCCAGGGACCACAGCTGGAGGAGGGAGACGCCGGAGAGCTGAACAGGCCTCCGGCGTTGCAATACACGGCCTGCTTTGCCCCGTAGGACGCAGGAAGGCCGGATGGTCCCACCACGGGAGCCCCGAGAAGGAGGAGGAGGCCGCCCCCGACGTCCATCCCTGGCCCGGCTGTAAGTACACCCCAATGCTGCCTCTGCCGGCCTGACAGCACTGGAACCTCTCCATGCCCCAAGGGGGACAGGAAGACACTGGAGTGCGGAGGAAGGGGAGGGGCTTTTAACCTCTCTGTGTTCCTGTCCCCCAATAGGGCGTGGACGACATCCTCCAATGCTGTCGTGGAAGGCGATGGGAGAAAAATATGGCGGAGCCCCACATCATTTTTCTTTCTAGAAATAAAACTAAATGGGCTTTGCTGTATATTTGGTTGCCAGCCAGGTACAACGAGGCAGCTGGGGGTTGCTAGCAGTCTGTAGCTGCCAAGTTATACTTGGCTGGACCAAAAATATGGCAGAGCCCCATGTAATTTTTTCCTAAAATCAGTTCTAGAAATAAAAAGAAAAAAAGACCTTCGCTGTATTTTTGGTACAACTTGGCAGCTGGGGGGGGGGGGCTGCAATCCTCAGCGTAAAGAGACCCAAACATTGTGGGCCCCCCACGCTGCAAATTGCAATCCACAGCCACCCCAGAAAATAGAGCAGTCAGTAGAGGCGCCATTTTCTGGTGCTGTACCCAAACTCTTACAGTTGACCTTGTGCTGGTGGCACACGGATTCTCCATACCCGACATGGTGTCTGCTAACAATTTCAATGGAAAATTAGCTCAAATTGTTAGCGGACGCCATGTCGCGTATGGAGAGCCCCTCCCTATGTGCCTGAACATTGGAGCTCCCCCACAAGTTACCCCATTTTGGAAACTAGACCCCCCCAAGGAACTTATCTAGATGCATAGTGAGCAGCTTGAAGTAATATTAATTTTTATGGATTCATTTCTGAAGCACCTGGGGATTCAAAGTGCTCATTATGCATCTAGGTAAGGCTTCAAATTTGATGTGGTCACTAAAAAAAAGTGGTTTTGTACATTTTGCAGGAAAAAAAAAAGAAATTGCTGATGAACTTTGAACCCTTCCTACCCACAGTTGTGCTGATGTAAAGTAGACATGTGGAGAATGTTATTTGTTAACTATTTTGTGTC
Source organism: Allobates femoralis (assembly GCA_033576535.1). Classification (NCBI taxonomy): domain Eukaryota; kingdom Metazoa; phylum Chordata; class Amphibia; order Anura; family Aromobatidae; genus Allobates; species Allobates femoralis. The sequence goes on along the minus strand of JARQOC010001920.1, from coordinate 4,952 downwards.
ACATAACTCTCTGGTTTAGCAGAATAAAAATTCAAAATTTGAAAATTGCAAATTTTTCAAAATTTTTGATTTGATTCACAAATAAACACAAAAATTATCGACCTAAATTTAATACTAACATGAAGCCCAATATGTCACGAAATAACAATCTAGGATCCGTTGAAGCGTTCCAGAGTTATTATCTCATAAAGGGACACTGGTCAGAATTGACAAAAATGCCAAGGTCTTTAGGGTCAAAATAGGCTGGGTCCTGAAGGGATTAAAAAGGACAGCTCCTCCTCTCAGCCTCAGTTGGTTACAGAGTATGTAGAGGACTACCAAAAAACATTAGTACATGCCACCACCAAAAAAGAACAATTCCTACCTTTTGAAGCTCCCTGGGAGGAAACAAATGGGGTCTGGGTTCTCCTAAACTGTCTGACCTCTAAGTATCAGGGCACATCTAACATCTAGCGTATGTAGGGTCGCCTTCTTTTGGTTAGGTTTGTCACAAAAGTAGGGGAGGACAAATTCCTGAGTCCTATGAAAAGTCTTAGCAACCTTAGGCAAATATGCAGGGTCTAGACAGAATGACTTTATCCTCCAAACCCTGTGTGTATGAAGGAGATACCGATTGGACCTGTAAGTCGCTGATCCGTCAAGGCAAAGTTAGGGCCACTAAGAGGGCAACTTAAAGGGTCAAAAAACTTTCAAGAGTGCGTCAGATAAGGGCTCAAAGGGGAGTTTAGTCAGGGCATCTAAGACTACACTAAGGTACCATGGAGGAAAGGAAGGGCAACGAATCGGGGTAGCTCTATGATAGGACTTGATAAATCTGGACACCCAGGAATTTGAGGCCAAGCTGGAGTTATACAAGGCCCCCCAGGCAGAAATCTGGACTTTAAGGGTACCATCACACCTGGCGATGTCTGCAGCAATTTTATAGGTGACGCTGGGGCGTGGCCTATCGCCGCCGACATCACTCAAAGTGACTGGGCGAGGGCGACGCATGAGTGGTCCCCTGGTATCAGAGCAGTGCTCTGAAACCAGGCGGCCGATCTGGGGCGATGTGTATACTTCGCCCCATGTAAACGGCCGACGGCGACCTGACAGGCGATGGGAGCTACAGGCTCCCATTGTACTGCATAGTCGCTGGAGTTTTGAGACACCCTGGTGGCGATGCCACCTGTCAGATCGCCGGTGCGTCGCCGGAGGTGTCGCCCCATGTAAATGGGGGACGGTGACGCTGGCGGGGCGCCAAAAACGTGTGCGCTCCCGCCCGTCGCCGCCATCTCCGTCGGCGGCGCCAGGTGTGACGTGTACCTTAGTGTATTAACGGACAACCCCATAACCCATCCCTTCTGATTGTCAAGGAAACCCTCGGTTATTCAGTAGTTCCCGCTCAAATTTTAAGTCGTCAGCCGAAGATTCGAGATTTGAGAATGGTAAATCGAGCCTTGGGACAGAAGGTAGGAGAGTCCAGGAGGATCCATGGATCTGATATAGACATCTTGGAGATCCAAGAGAACCAGGCTCACTTTGGTCAAAGGTAAACAATTAGAATAACCCTGGCCCGATCATCCCGAATCTTCCACAGGACAGCTGGAAGCAGTGGAGGGAGTGCATATACCGTGTTTTCCCGAAAGTAAGACCCTGTCTTACATTTTTTTGGGGGCCAAAAGTGGCCCCCTGTCTTACTTTCGGGGGGGGGGCCTTACATTGGAGGCCCCACCATCCATCCATCCACATCCATCCATCCACATAGTGTGGGCCAATCAGCATAGCGGCGCTCAGTCAGAAGCAAGCGTCATCGGGCGCTTGCCTCTGACGTCAGTGCCGCTATGCTGATTGGCCCACACTATGACCTGGGCGGAGCTGCGGCCTAAACTCCGGAAGAGCAGGGACCATGGAGCCTAGGACCGGCAATACCGGTGCAAAACGGCACCGGAACACGGCGGACGGCAGCGGATCATCTCGGGGACCGGAGCACAGAGGACGGCACAGGACCATCGGGGACCCCACACTGGACCCGGTAAGAAGCGGTGCTATCTGTGTGTGTGTGACTGTGTGTGTGGTGTGTATATATGTGTATGCTTGTGTCTGTATGTGTGTATGTACACCCCCCCCCCCCCCGTGTTTCCCCGATAGTAAGACCCCCGCCTTACATTCGGGGGGGGGGTTCTTACATTAGCAGACCCCCCGTCCACCCCCACCCTGTCTTACTTTCGGGGGGGGGGGTCTTACTATCGGGAAAACACGGTAGCAAGCCTAAGCTCCATGAGAACTGGAGTGCATCCACAGTGTGGGATCTGTTCTCTGGGATTTAGGGACCAGAACGGAGCTACCTGTTGGGTGGAGAAAAAGTCCATTACGGGAGCACCCCATCTCTCGGAGATTGAGAGAACACTACTGGGTCTAACCTCCACTCCCCTGGTCTTAACTGAGTATGACACGGGAAGTCTGCCCTGTAATTCAGATCCTCCCTGATGTGTAGGGCAGAGAGATAAGTGATGAGTCTGAGCTATCTGAAAGATGTCCCAGGTGACATTAGGGAGGGAGACCTTGTGTCCCCCTGGTGATTGATGTAAGCAACAGAGACTGTTGTCGGAGAGGATTCGAATGTCGCTCCATCAGGAGGGGGAGAATCCCCTCTATGGTTTTCTTTATCGCCCAAAGCTCTCGGAGGATGGAGGACATGTGTAACTAATCTGGATCCCACCACCCCCTGCAAGACATGTTCCCAGAGGTGAGCACCCCACCCCAGTGAGCTGGCATCCGTCGTAATGTCTGACACTGTAAGAGCCCATGGAATGCCCCTTGCAAGGTGATCCCTTTGAAGCCACCATCTCAGTGATTCTATAGTCTATGAAGAATGACAGATAGTCCTCTCTAACAGTCTGCTAAGTGAACCTGTTCCTGGAGGACTTCCCATTGAAGGTGTCTTGCATTCAGCTGAGCCCTGGGACTGCAAGTATGCAAGAGGTCAGGGTGCCTAAAGGGACATGGAGGAGACAAAGTTGAGAACAAGAATCTAACACGAGCCCCAGAAAGGTCTGATGTGTTGAGGGTATTAAAGGGAACCTGACCCCACAAACTGACCCCCGGCATCTTTAGACCTGTCCCTGCACCCCCTCATCATTTCTAGCCATTCCTTTTGCAGAAAAAAATCGATTTTGTTAAGTAGAGATGAGGTTATATTCACCTCGTCCTGTGTGAGTTCTCTGTTTCTGAATTAGTCTCAAAGGGAGGCCTGTCTGCTGCTCCCTTGTAATTATGCACGCCCCTCTCAGGTTGCTGCCTTGCTAAGAGCCTGGCCGCGTCATGAAAGGGGCGGGGCTAAATGTCGGTAGCCCCGCCCCCTTTCATGACGCGGCCAGGCTCTTAGCAAGGCAGCAAGCTGAGAGGGGCGTGCATAATTACAAGGGAGCATCTACCAGGCCCCACCTATTGAGACTAATTCAGAAACAGAGAACTCACACAGGACGAGGTGATTATAAACATTTCTCTACTTTACAAAATCGATTTTTTTTCTGCAAAAGGGATGGCTAGAAATGATAAGAGGGGGTGCAGGGACAGGTCTAAAGATGCGGGGGGGTCAGGTTCCCTTTAATCTCCATTTCTCTGCATTGATCAACCATCTTAGACTCATCAATACGGTCCTGACTTTCTCCAGCTGAATGTTGCAGTCTTGGGGTGATATTCCTACTAGTAAGAATTTGTTTAAATAAGAGACTGAGCACCCCTGGTCCTGTAGCTGAGCCATCACTTCTGCCACACTCTTTGTGAAGATTCTCGGGGCACTTGACAGCCCAAATGTAAGGGCCTGGAACTGCCAGACCACCTCTCCCATACGGAGTGCCACACGGAGGCATTTCTGATGAGATGGATGGATGGGGACATAGTGGACCTGACTTATTTTATAAGATGGTTGACCTCATCCTTGGGGAAACGGGGTCTGTCTTCTAAGCCACTGTCAGAAGAGGAAGACTTAGAACTAGTCTCTGAGGGCCTTAGCTGGGGAGGAGTAATGTCTCTTGCATTTCTTATCTGCAAACTTGAGGGACATGAACTCTTCCTTAAGTCGGAGACTAGCAGCTAGACTAGGAACAGCATCTCTCACGGTCCTATCGATACAAAAGGAGCAGAGAGCCTCAACATAGTCATCTGGCAGGGGTTCTTTACACATACACCACATCCCCTAGGATGCTTATTTGAAAGCTTTTATCTGGTAACCTGAAAGTTGAGGAAGAAAAGGACCCATCAGATGCAGCAGTCACACAGCACTCACCCTGTGGAAAGCTGCAGTACCAGTTTAGGAGGTTGTCGTCGTCCCGTCCCCCTCCCCCCAGAGACGGTACTTATGGCTGCATCAGTCTTTCTGCAGCGAGCCCTGTTTGTCTGCCATACCTTTCTGAATACAGGACATCGAGCAGCCGCTCCACCCCCTCTATATAGCCTCCTGAAATCGGGACCAGGCATTTGGTGGGTGCCACCATCTTGGACTCAACTGAGCATGCGCAGTAACTTCACTTCCTGTAGCTCTGAAGGGAAGTTTAATGTTCACCTGGGCACACAGCATGACAGTGCATGAGCCGTGCACGCACGCTGCCACAAGCAATGCTGGGGCTGAGGTATGACCGCTTCTGGTCCCCTGCCAGGCCCACTACCGCAAGGAGCATCCAGAGCAGAGATCCAAGGCCACAGCAGGTAAGCCGCTCTTCCAGCCCATGGGTCAGGACCAGGGAACCAGGATCTGTGTTCAGAGGTTTCCCTCTCCAGGCCAGGAAACCAAACTGAGGCAGAGAGGAAGTACCACCCTTTTGTTTCAGGTGTTTCCTGTCCTGGTTTAGTAGAATCTCTCGTGGTGCTGTCATGGCGATGATTGAAAGCCACTTTTCAGGCACACGGCAAGGCTCAAAAAGCAAGAAGAGCCAGTGCAGATTTGGCTGGAATGGTTTGTGAGTAGTAAGTCA
>JARQOC010001919.1:0-32625 GCA_033576535.1 Allobates femoralis | reverse complement strand
CAAAACAAAAATTAACACACCAAACATGAACCTAAAAATTACCCCTCCCAAAAACCCCCCCAACCCCCAATAAAACCACAAAAAAAAAACCCTAACCTTTCCCATGACCAAAAAACCACCCACCAAAAAAAACCCCAACGGCACCACGCCCCCCCTGGCCCAACCACCCACCAAAACCAAACCCCCCAAACCATTCATTAACCCACCCCCAACCCAAAACGGGCCCCAAAATAAAATGGCCCCCAAAGGGCAACCCGGGAACCATAAAAAAAGGCACCATAGCCCCAACAGTGAACCACTGAGCCACCTATAAAAGGCAAACCCACTGGCCACCATATACAGTGCTAAAAAACCCCAAATAAATTTCCCAAAAACCACCATAACAGTGCAAACCCCCGGCCACCAAACAGTCCACCCCACTAACCGAACCTTAAAAAGGGCCCCAACAGTGCTAAAACCTTTTTCTCAAAACGGCCCAACGGAAACCCTAACCCCAAAATTCCCACGACCCCCCCTCAAAAACCCCCAAAACATGCTAACCCTACCACCAATACATGCTCCACTAGCCCAATCAGGTAACCACTGACCCACCTTTCTTTCCCCCTGAGCCCCTTAATGTAACCACTGAGCCCCTAAAGTGCAAACCACGGGCCCCATATACAGTGTAAAAACCCCCATATACGTGCTAACCACTGAGCCACCGTATACAGTGCTAACCACTGAGCCACCATATACAGTGCTAACCACTGAGCCACCTATACATGCTAACCCACTGAGCCACCTTTTACAGTGCTAACCACTGAGCCACCATATACAGTGCTAACCACTGAGCCACCATATACAGTGCTAACCACTGAGCCAACCTATACAGTGCTAACCACTGAGCCACCATATACAGTGCTAACCACTGAGCCACCATATACAGTGCTAACCACTGAGCCACCATATACAGTGCTAACCACTGAGCCACCATATACAGTGCTAACCACTGAGCCACCATATACAGTGCTAACCACTGAGCCACCATATACAGTGCTAACCACTGAGCCACCTATACAGTGCTAACCACATGAGCCACCATATACAGTGCTAACCACTGAGCCACCATACAGTGCTAACCACTGAGCCACCATATACAGTGCTAACCACTGAGCCACCATATACAGTGCTAACCACTGAGCCACCATATACAGTGCTAACCACTGAGCCACCATATACAGTGCTAACCACTGAGCCACCATATACAGTGCTAACCACTGAGCCACCATATAGTGCTAACCACTGAGCCACCATATACAGTGCTAACCACTGAGCCACCATATACAGTGCTAACCACTGAGCCACCATATACAGTGCTAACCACTGAGCCACCATAACAGTGCTAACCACTGAGCCACCATATACAGTGCTACGAGCCTTACATCAACCACTGAGCCACCATATACAGTGCTAACCACTGAGCCACCATATACAGTGCTAACCACTGAGCCACCATATACAGTGCTAACCACTGAGCCACCATATACAGTGCTAACCACTGAGCCACCATATACAGTGCTAACCACTGAGCCACCATATACAGTGCTAACCACTGACCACTTACTGTACCATGAGCCATAGCTACACTGGCCACCATACAGTGCTAACACTGACCACCATATACAGTCAACATAGCCATACAGTGACCACTGAGCCCTAACTGCTAACCACTGAGCCACCTATACAGTGAAACACTACCACATACAGTCTACACTGAGCCCCAATACAGTGCTACCACTGAGCCACATACAGTGACCACTGGCACCTTACAGTGCACCACTGACCACCATCATAACACTGAGCACATAGTGCTAACCACTGAGCCTACAGTGCTACCACTGAGCACATATACAGTGTAACCCTGAGCACCTACAGTGCTAACCACTGAGCACCTAACAGTGCTAACCACTGAGCCACCATACAGTGCTAACCACTGAGCCACCATATACAGTGCTAACACTGAGCCACCATATACAGTGCTACCACTGAGCCACCATTACAGTGCTAACACTGAGCCACCATATACAGTGCTAACCATGACACATATACAGTGTAACCACAGCCACCATATACAGTGCTAACCACTGAGCACCATACAGTGCTAACCACTGAGCCACCATATCAGTGCTAACCACTGAGCCACCATATACAGTGCTAACCACGAGCCCCATACAGTGCAACCACTGAGCCACCATATACAGTGCTAACCACTGAGCCACATACAGTGCTAACCACGGCCACCATATACAGTGCTAACCACTGAGCCACCTATACAGTGCTAACCACTGAGCCACCATACAGTGCTAACCATGAGCCACCATAACAGTGCTAACCACTGACACAATACATGCTAACCACTGAGCCACATATACAGTGCTAACCATGAGCCACCATACAGTGCTAACCACTGAGCCACCATACAGTGCTAACCACTGAGCCACCATTACAGTCTAACCACTGAGCCACCATATCAGTGCTAACCACTGAGCCACCATATACAGTGCTAACCACTGAGCACCATATACAGTGCTAACCACTGAGCACATAAGTGCTAACCACTGAGCCACATATACATGCTAACCACTGACACCAACATCTACCTGACCCTATCCTCATAGTGCTAACCACTGAGCCCTACAGTGCTAACCACTGAGCCACATATACAGTGCTAACCACTGAGCCACCATATACATGCTAACCACTGAGCCACCTATACGTGCTAACCACTGAGCCACCATATACAGTGCTAACCACTGAGCACCAATACATGCTAACCACTGAGCCACTATACAGTGCTAACCACTGAGCCACATATACAGTGCTAACCACTGAGCCCCATTACAGTGCTAACCACTGAGCACCAATACAGTGCTAACCACTGAGCCACCATATACAGTGCTAACCACTGAGCCACATAACAGTGCTAACCACTGAGCCACATATACAGTGCTAACCACTGACCACACCATATACAGTGCTAACCACTGACCAACCATATACAGTGCTAACCACTGAGCCACCATATACAGTGCTAACCACTGAGCCACCATATACAGTGCTAACCACTGACCACCAATACAGTGCTAACCACTGAGCCACCTATACGTGCTAACACTGAGCCACCATATACAGTGCTAACCACTGAGCCACCATATACAGTGCTAACCACTGAGCCACCATATACAGTGCTAACCACTGAGCCACCATATACAGTGCTAACCACTGAGCCACCATACAGTGCTAACCACTGAGCCACCATTACAGTGCTAACCCTGACTTAAGCACCAACTAACAGTGCTAACCACTGAGCCACCATTACAGTGCTAACCACTGAGCCACCATATACAGTGCTCATACCAATACTGTAACATGCCACCATATACAGTGCTAACCACTGAGCCACCATATACAGTGCTAACCACTGAGCCACCATATACAGTGTAAACCACTGCACCACCCTAATACAGTGCTAACCACTGAGCCACCATATACAGTGCTAACCACTGAGCCACCTATACAGTGCTAACCACTGAGCCACCAATACAGTGCTAACCTGAGCCACCATAACGTGCTAAACCACTGAGCCACCATATACAGTGCTAACCATAACCAACAGTCTAACCACCCATATACAGTGCTAACCACTGAGCACACCATAATGAACAGTGCTACCATAAGAAACAGCCACCATAACAGTCTAACCACTGAGCCCACACATATACAGTGCTAACCACTGAGCCACCATATACAGTGCTAACCACTGAGCCACCATATACAGTGCTAACCACTGAGCCACCATATACATGCTAACCACTGAGCCACCATATACAGTAACAGCTAACCAACTGAGCCACCATATACAGTGCTAACCACTGAGCCACCATATACAGTCTAACCACTGAGCCACCATATACAGTGCTAACCACTGAGCCACCATATACAGTGCTAACACTTGACACACCATATACAGTGCTAACCACTGAGCCACCATATACAGTGCTAACCAAACATTGACCAACCATATACAGTGCTAACCACTGAGCCACCATATACAGTGCTAACCACTGAGCCCACCATATACAGTGCTAACCACTGAGCCACCATATACAGTGCTAACCACTGAGCCACCATTATACAGTGCTAACCACTGAGCCACCATATACAGTGCTAACCACTGAGCCACCATATACAGTGCTAACCACTGAGCCACCATATACAGTGCTAACCACTGAGCCACCATATACAGTGCTAACCACTGAGCCACCTATACAGTGCTAACCACTGAGCCACCATACAGTGCTAACCACTAGCCACCATATACAGTGCTAACCACTGAGCCACCTATACAGTGCTAACCACTGAGCCACCATATACAGTGCTAACCACTGAGCCACCCATATACAGTGCTAACCACTGAGCCACCATATACAGTGCTAACACTGAGCCACCATACAGTGCAACCACTGAGCCACCATATACAGTGCTAACCACTGACCACCTATACAGTGCTAACCACTGAGCCACCATAACAGTGCTAACCACTGAGCCACCATATACAGTGCTAACCACTGAGCCACCATATACAGTGCTAACCACTGAGCCACCATACAGTGCTAACCACTGAGCCACCATATACAGTGCTAACCACTGAGCCACCATATACAGTGCTAACCACTGAGCCACCATATACAGTGCTAACCACTGAGCCACCATATACAGTGCTAACCACTGAGCCACCATATACAGTGCTAACCACTGAGCCACCATATACAGTGCTAACCACTGAGCCACCATATACAGTGCTAACCACTGAGCCACCATATACAGTGCTAACCACTGAGCCACCATTACACATCACATATCATGCTAACCACTGAGCCACCATATACAGTGCTAACCACTGAGCCACCATATACAGTGCTAACCACTGAGCCACCATATACAGTGCTAACCACTGAGCCACCATATACAGTGCTAACCACTGAGCCACCATATACAGTGCTAACCACTGAGCCACCATATACAGTGCTAACCACTGAGCCACCATATACAGTGCTAACCACTGAGCCACCATATACAGTGCTAACCACTGAGCCACCATATACAGTGCTAACCACTGAGCCACCATATACAGTGCTAACCACTGAGCCACCATATACAGTGCTAACCACTGAGCACCATATACAGTGCTAACCACTGAGCCACCATATACAGTGCTAACCACTGAGCCACCATATACAGTGCTAACCACTGAGCCACCATATACAGTGCTAACCACTAGAGCCACCATATACAGTGCTAACCACTGAGCCACCATATACAGTGCTAACCACTGAGCCACCTATACAGTGCTAACCACTGAGCCACCATATACAGTGCTAACCACTGAGCCACCATATACAGTGCTAACCACTGAGCCACCATATACAGTGCTAACCACTGAGCCACCATATACAGTGCTAACCACTGAGCCACAATACAGTGCTACCACTGAGCCACCATATACAGTGCTAACCACTGAGCCACCATATACAGTGCTAACCACTGAGCCACCATATACAGTGCTAACCACTGAGCCACCATATACAGTGCTAACCACTGAGCCACCATATACAGTGCTAACCACTGAGCCACCATATACAGTGCTAACCACTGAGCCACCTAATGTAACCATACAGTGCTAACCACTGAGCCACCATATACAGTGCTAACCACTGAGCCACCATATACAGTGCTAACCACTGAGCCACCATACAGTGCTAACCACTGAGCCACCATATACAGTGCTAACCACTGAGCCACCATATACAGTGCTAACCACTGAGCCACCATATACAGTGCTAACCTAACATGAGCCAACCCACTATACAGTGCTAACCACTGAGCCACCATATACAGTGCTAACCACTGAGCCACCATATACAGTGCTAACCACTGAGCCACCATATACAGTGCTAACCACTGAGCCACCATATACAGTGCTAACCACTGAGCCACCATATACAGTGCTAACCACTGAGCCACATACAGTGCTAACCACTGACACATAACATGCTAACCACTGAGCCACCATATACAGTGCTAACCACTGAGCCACCTATCAGTCTAACCATGAGCACTACAGTGCTAACCACTGAGCCACCATAACAGTGCTAACCACTGAGCCACCATATACAGTGCTACATGAGCACCATACGTGTAACCTGAGCCACCATATACAGTGCTAACCACTGAGCCACCATATACAGTGCTAACCACTGAGCCACCATATACAGTGCTAACCACTGAGCCACCATAACAGTGCTAACCACTGAGCCACCATATACAGTGCTAACCACTGAGCCACCATATACAGTGCTAACCACTGAGCCACCATATACAGTGCTAACCACTGAGCCACCATATACAGTGCTAACCACTGAGCCACCATATACAGTGCTAACCACTGAGCCACCATATACAGTGCTAACCACTGAGCCACCATATACAGTGCTAACCACTGAGCCACCATATACAGTGCTAACCACTGAGCCACCATATACAGTGCTAACCACTGAGCCACCATATACAGTGCTAACCACTGAGCCACCATATACAGTGCTAACCACTGAGCCACCATATACAGTGCTAACCACTGAGCCACCATATACAGTGCTAACCACTGAGCCACCATAACAGTGCTAACCACTGAGCCACCCAGTATACAGTGCCATATACTCCACTGAGCCAACCATACAGTGCTAACCTGCACCATGGCTACCTCACCATATACAGTGCTAACCACTGAGCCACCATATACAGTGCTAACCACTGAGCCACCATATACAGTGCTAACCACTGAGCCACCATATTAAAACTGGCCCTATACACTAACCACTGAGCCACCATATACAGTGCTAACCACTGAGCCACCATATACAGTGCTAACCACTGAGCCACCATATACAGTGCTAACCACTGAGCCACCATATACAGTGCTAACCACTGAGCCACCATACAGTGCTAACCACTGAGCCACCATATACAGTGCTAACCACTGAGCCACCATATACAGTGCTAACCACTGAGCCACCATATACAGTGCTAACCACTGAGCCACCATATACAGTGCTAACCACTGAGCCACCTATACAGTGCTAACCACTGAGCCACCATATAAGTGCTAACCACTGAGCCACCATATACAGTGCTAACCACTGAGCACCATATACAGTGCTAACCACTGAGCCCACCATATACAGTGCTAACCACTGAGCCACCATATACAGTGCTAACCACTGAGCCACCATATACAGTGCTAACCACTGAGCCACCATATACAGTGGCTAACCACTGAGCCACCATATACAGTGCTAACCACTGAGCCACCATATACAGTGCTAACCACTGAGCCACCATATACAGTGCTAACCACTGAGCCACCATATACAGTGCTAACCACTGAGCCACCATATACAGTGCTAAACCACTGAGCACCATATACAGTGCTAACCACTGAGCCACCCATATACAGTGCTAACCACTGAGCCACCATATACAGTGCTAACCACTGAGCCACCATATACAGTGCTAACCACTGAGCCACCATATACAGTGCTAACCACTGAGCCACCCATATACAGTGCTAACCACTGAGCCACCATATACAGTGCTAACCACTGAGCCACCATATACAGTGCTAACCACTGAGCCACATATCAGTGCTAACCACTGAGCCACATGCAACCACTACATATACAGTGCTAACCACTGAGCCACCATATACAGTGCTAACCACTGAGCCACCCTATACAGTGCTAACCACTGAGCCACCATATACAGTGCTAACCACTGAGCCACCATATACAGTGCTAACCACTGAGCCACCATATACAGTGCTAACCACTGAGCCACCATATACAGTGCTAACCACTGAGCCACCATATACAGTGCTAACCACTGAGCCACCATATACAGTGCTAACCACTGAGCCACCATATACAGTGCTAACCACTGAGCCACCATATACAGTGCTAACCACTGAGCCACCATATACAGTGCTAACCACTGAGCCACCATATACAGTGCTAACCACTGAGCCACCATATACAGTGCTAACCACTGAGCCCCATATACAGTGCTAACCACTGAGCCACCTATACAGTGCTAAACCACTGAGCCACCATATACAGTGCTAACCACTGAGCCACCATATACAGTGCTAACCACTGAGCCACCATATACAGTGCTAACCACTGAGCCACCATATACAGTGCTAACCACTGAGCCACCATATACAGTGCTAACCACTGAGCCACCATATACAGTGCTAACCACTGAGCCACCATATACAGTGCTAACCACTGAGCCACCATATACAGTGCTAAAAATCTAACCACTGAGCCACCATATACAGTGCTAACCACTGAGCCACCATATACAGTGCTAACCACTGAGCCACCATATACAGTGCTAACCACTGAGCCACCATATACAGTGCTAACCACTGAGCCACCATATACAGTGCTAACCACTGAGCCCCATATACAGTGCTAACCACTGAGCCACCATATACAGTGCTAACCACTGAGCCACCATATACAGTGCTAACCACTGACCACATCTACACTGAGCACCTATACAGTGCTAACCACTGAGCCACCATATACAGTGCTAACCACTGAGCCACCATATACAGTGCTAACCACTGAGCCACCGTATACAGTGCTAACCACTGAGCCACCATATACAGTGCTAACCACTGAGCCACCATATACAGTGCTAACCACTGAGCCACCATATACAGTGCTAACCACTGAGCCACCATATACAGTGCTAACCACTGAGCACCATATACAGTGCTAACCACTGAGCCACCATATACAGTGCTAACCACTGAGCCACCATATACAGTGCTAACCACTGAGCCACCATATACAGTGCTAACCACTGAGCACCATACGTCTAACACTGAGCCACCATACAGTGCTAACCACTGAGCCACCATATACAGTGCTAACCACTGAGCCACCATATACAGTGCTAACCACTGAGCCACCATATACAGTGCTAACCACTGAGCCACCATATACAGTGCTAACCACTGAGCCACCTATACAGTGCTAACCACTGAGCCACCATATACAGTGCTAACCACTGAGCCACCATATACAGTGCTAACCACTGAGCCCCCATATACAGTGCTAACCACTGAGCCACCATATACAGTGCTAACCACTGAGCCACCATATACAGTGCTAACCACTGAGCCACCATATACAGTGCTAACCACTGAGCCACCATATACAGTGCTAACCACTGAGCCACCATATACAGTGCTAACCACTGAGCCACCATATACAGTGCTAACCACTGAGCCACCATATACAGTGCTAACCATGACACACCTCACTGAGCCACCATATACAGTGCTAACCACTGAGCCACCATATACAGTGCTAACCACTGAGCCACCATATACAGTGCTAACCACTGAGCCACCATACAAGTGCTAACCACTGAGCCACCATATACAGTGCTAACCACTGAGCCACCATATACAGTGCTAACCACTGACCCCATATACAGTGCTAACCACTGAGCCACCATACAGTGATAACCACTGAGCCACCATATACAGTGCTAACCACTGAGCCACCATATACAGTGCTAACCACTGAGCCACCATATACAGTGCTAACCACTGAGCCACCATATACAGTGCTAACCACTGAGCCCACAGTATACAGTGCTAACCACTGAGCCACCATATATACAGTGCTAACCACTGAGCCACCATATACAGTGCTAACCACTGAGCCACCTATATACAGTGCTAACCACTGAGCCACCATATACAGTGCTAACCACTGAGCCACCATATACAGTGCTAACCACTGAGCCACCATATACAGTGCTAACCACTGAGCCACCATATACAGTGCTAACCACTGAGCCACCATATACAGTGCTAACCACTGAGCCACCATATACAGTGCTAACCACTGACACTATACAACCTAATACATGCTACCACTGAGCCACCATATACAGTGCTAACCACTGAGCCACCATATACAGTGCTAAACCACGAGCCACCATATACAGTGCTAACCACTGAGCCACCATATACAGTGCTACACCACTGACTGAGCCACCATATACAGTGCTAACCCACTAGCACACTGAGCATATACAGTGCTAACCACTGAGCCACCATATACAGTGCTAACCACTGAGCCACCATATACAGTGCTAACCACTGAGCCACCATATACAGTGCTAACCACTGAGCCACCATACAGTGCTAACCACTAGCCTACCTAATACATGCTAACCACTGAGCACATATACAGTGCTAACCACTGAGCCACCATATACAGTGCTAACCACTGAGCACCATATACAGTGCTAACCACTGAGCCACCATATACAGTGCTAACCACTGAGCCACCATATCAGTGCTAACCACTGAGCCACCATATACAGTGCTAACCACTGAGCCACCATATACAGTGCTAACCACTGAGCCACCTATACAGTGCTAACCACTGAGCCACCATATACAGTGCTAACCACTGAGCCACCATATACAGTGCTAACCACTGAGCCACCATATACAGTTTAACCACTGAGCCACCATATACAGTGCTAACCACTGAGCATTGTACAGTGCTAACCATGAGCCACCATATACAGTGCTAACCACTGAGCCACCTATACAGTGCTAACCACTGAGCCACCTATACAGTGCTAACCACTGAGCCACCATATACAGTGCTAACCACTGAGCACCATATACAGTGCTAACCACTGAGCCACCATATACAGTGCTAACCACTGAGCCACCTATACAGTGCTAACCACTGAGCCACCATATACAGTGCTAACCACTGAGCCACCATATACAGTGCTAACCACTGAGCCACCATATACAGTGCTAACCACTGAGCCACCATATACAGTGCTAACCACTGAGCCACCATACAGTGCTAACCACTGAGCCACCATACAGTGCTAACCACTGAGCCACCATATACAGTGCTAACCACTGAGCCACCATATACAGTGCTAACCACTGAGCACCATATACAGTGCTAACCACTGAGCCACCATATACAGTGCTAACCACTGAGCCACCATATACAGTGCTAACCACTGAGCCACCATATACAGTGCTAACCACTGAGCCACCTATACAGTGCTAACCACTGAGCCACCATATACAGTGCAACACTGAGCACCATACAGTGCTAACCACTGAGCCACCATATACAGTGCTAACCACTGAGCCACCTATACAGTGCTAACCACTGAGCCACCATATACAGTGCTAACACTGAGCCACCATATACAGTGCTAACCACTGACCACCATACAGTGCTAACCACTGAGCCACCATATACAGTGCTAACCACTGAGCCACCATATACAGTGCTAACCACTGAGCCACCATATACAGTGCTAACACTGAGCCACCATAACAGTGCTAACCACTGAGCCACCATTACAGTGCTAACCACTGAGCCACCATATATCCACAGTGCAAACACTGAGCCACCATATACAGTGCTAACCACTGAGCCACCATATACAGTGCTAACCACTGAGCCACCATATACAGTGCTAACACTGAGCCACCATACAGTGCTAACCACTGAGCACCATATACAGTGCTAACCACTGAGCCACCATATACAGTGCTAACCACTGAGCCACATATACAGTGCTAACACTGAGCCACCATACAGTGCTAACCACTGAGCCACCATATACAGTGCTAACCACTGAGCCACCATATACAGTGCTAACCACTGACCGCCATATACAGTGCTAACCACTGAGCCACCATACAGTGTAACCACTGAGCCACCATATACAGTGCTAACCACTGAGCCACCATATACAGTGCTAACCACTGAGCCACCATATACAGTGCTAACCACTGAGCCACCATATACAGTGCTAACCACTGAGCCACCATATACAGTGCTAACCACTGAGCCACCATATACAGTGCTAACCACTGAGCCACCATATACAGTGCTAACCACTGAGCCACCATATACAGTGCTAACCACTGAGCCACCATATACAGTGCTAACCACTGAGCCACCATATACAGTGCTAACACTGAGCCACCATACGTGCTAACCATGAGCCATACAGTGCTAACCACTGACCACCATACAGTGCTAACCACTGAGCCACCATATACAGTGCTAACACTGAGCCACTAACAGTGCTAACCACTGAGCCACCTTACAGTGCTACAGACCCATAGTGCTAACCACTGAGCCACCATACAGTGCTAACCACATAAGCCACCATTACGTGCTAACCACTGAGCACCATATACAGTGCTAACCACTGAGCACCATATACAGTGCTAACCACTGAGCCACCATATCAGTGCTAACCACTGAGCCACCATATACAGTGCTAACCACTGAGCCACCATATACAGTGCTAACCACTGAGCCACCATATACAGTGCTAACCACTGAGCCACCATACAGTGCTAACCACTGAGCCACCATATACAGTGCTAACCACTGAGCCCCATATACAGTGCTAACACTGAGCCACCATATACAGTGCTAACCACTGAGCCACCATATACAGTGCTAACCACTGAGCCACCATATACAGTGCTAACCACTGAGTCACCATATACAGTGCTAACCACTGAGCCACCATACAGTGCTAACCACTGAGCACCTATACAGTGCTAACCATGAGCACATATCAGTGCTAACCACTGAGCCACCATACAGTGCTAACCACTGAGCCACCATATACAGTGCTAACCACTGAGCCACCATATACAGTGCTAACCACTGAGCCACCATATACAGTCTAACCATGGCCACCATATACAGTGCTAACACTGAGCACCATAACAGTGCACCATGAGCACGATACATGCTAACCACTGAGCCACCATATACAGTGCTAACCACTGAGCACCACATACAGTGCTAACCACTGAGCCACCATATACAGTGCTAACCACTGAGCCACCATATACAGTGCTAACCACTGAGCCCTACAGTCTAACATGAGCCACCATATACAGTGCTAACCACTGAGCCACCATATACAGTGCTAACACTGAGCCCCATACAGTGCTAACCACTGAGCCACATATACAGTGCTAACCACTGAGCCACCATTACAGTGCTAACCACTGAGCCACCATATACAGTGCTAACCACTGAGCCACCATATACAGTGCTAACACGAGCCACCATATACAGTGCCTAACCTACTGAGCACCATATACAGTGCTAACCACTGAGCCACCATATACAGTGCTAACACTGAGCACCATACAGTGCTAACATGAGCCACCATAACAGTGCAACACACATGAGCCACCATATACAGTGCTAACCATGAGCCACATATACAGTGCTAACCACTGAGCCACCATATACAGTGCTAACCACTGAGCCACCATACAGTGCTAACCACTGAGCCACCATATACAGTGCTAACCACTGAGCCACCATATACAGTGCTAACCACTGAGCCACCATACAGTGCTAACACTGAGCCACCATACAGTGCTAACCACTGAGCACCATATACAGTGCTAACACTAGCCACATATACAGTGCTAAACCACTGATCGCCATATACAGTGCTAACCACTGAGCCACCATACAGTGCTAACCACTGAGCCACCATATACAGTGCTAACCACTGAGCCACCATATACAGTGCTAACCACTGAACCACCATATACAGTGCTAACCACTGAGCCACCATATACAGTGCTAACCACTGAGCCACCATATACAGTGCTAACCACTGAGCCACCATATACAGTGCTAACCACTGAGCCACCATATACAGTGCTAACCACTGAGCCACCATAACAGTGCTAACCACTGAGCCACCATATACAGTGCTAACCACTGAGCCACCATACAGTGCTAACCACTGAGCCACCATATACAGTGCTAACCACTGAGCCACCATAACAGTGCTAACCACTGAGCCACCATACAGTGCTAACCACTGAGCCACCATACAGTGCTAACCACTGAGCCAACATATACAGTGCTAACCACTGAGCAACCATATACAGTGCTAACCACTGAGCCACCATATCAGTCTAACCACTGAGCCACCATATACAGTGCTAACCACTGAGCCACCATATACAGTGCTACCCACTGAGCCACCATATACAGTGCTAACCACTGAGCCACCATATACAGTGCTAACCACTGAGCCACATATACAGTGCTAACCACTGAGCCACCATATACAGTGCTAACCACTGAGCCACCATACAGTGCTAACCACTGAGCCACCATATACATGTGCTAACCACTGAGCCACCATATACAGTGCTAACCACTGAGCCACCATATCAGTGCTAACCACTGAGCCACCATATACAGTGCTAACCACTGAGCCACCATATACAGTGCTAACCACTGAGCCACCATATACAGTGCTAACCACTGAGCCACCATATACAGTGCTAACCACTGAGCCACCATATACAGTGCTAACCACTGAGCCACCATATACAGTGCTAACCACTGAGCCACCATATACAGTGCTAACCACTGAGCCACCATATACAGTGCTAACCACTGAGCCACCATATACAGTGCTAACCACTGAGCCACCATATACAGTGCTAACCACTGAGCCACCATATACAGTGCTAACCACTGAGCCACCAATACATGCACATGCTAACCACTGAGCCACCATATACAGTGCTAACCACTGAGCCACCATACAGTGCTAACCACTGAGCCACCATATACAGTGCTAACCACTGAGCCACCATATACAGTGCTAACCACTGAGCCACCATATACAGTGCTAACCACTGAGCCACCATATACAGTGCTAACCACTGAGCCACCATATACAGTGCTAATACCACTCTGAGCCACCATATACAGTGCTAACCACTGAGCCACCATATACAGTGCTAACACCACTATGCAACCATACTAACAGTGCTAACCACTGAGCCACCATATACAGTGCTAACCACTGAGCCACCATATACAGTGCTAACCACTGAGCCACCATATACAGTGCTAACCACTGAGCCACCTATACAGTGCTAACCACTGAGCCACCATATACAGTGCTAACCACTGAGCCACCATATACAGTGCTAACCACTGAGCCACCAATACAGTGCTAACCACTGAGCCACCATATACAGTGCTAACCACTGAGCCACCATATACAGTGCTAACCACTGAGCCACCATATACAGTGCTAACCACTGAGCCACCATATACAGTGCTAACCACTGAGCCACCTATACAGTGCTAACCACTGAGCACATATACAGTGCTAACCACTGAGCACCATATACAGTGCTAACCACTGAGCCACCATATACAGTGCTAACACTGAGCCACCATTACAGTGCTACCCAAAAAAAAAAAAAAAAAAAGGGGGGGGGGGCTAACCACTGAGCCACCTATACAGTGCTAACCACTGAGCCACCATATACAGTGCTAACCACTGAGCACCATATACAGTGCTAACCACTGAGCCACCATACAGTGCTAACCACTGAGCCACCATATACAGTGCTAACCACTGAGCCACCATATACAGTGCTAACACTGAGCCACCATATACAGTGCTAACCACTGAGCCACCATATACAGTGCTAACCACTGAGCCACCATACAGTGCTAACCACTGAGCCCCCATATACAGTGCTAACCACTGAGCCACATATACAGTGCTAACCACTGACACCATATACAGTGCTAACCACTGAGCCACCATATACAGTGCTAACCACTGAGCCACCATACAGTGCTAACCACTGAGCCACCTATACAGTGCTAACCACTGAGCACCTATACGTGCTAACCACTGAGCCACCGTATACAGTGCTAACCACTGAGCCACCTATACAGTGCTAACCACTGAGCCACCATACAGTGCTAACCACTGAGCCACCATAACAGTGCTAACCACTGAGCCACCATATACAGTGCTGACCACTGAGCCACTATATACAGTGCTAACCACTGAGCCACCATATACAGTGCTAACCACTGAGCCCCCATATACAGTGCTAACCACTGAGCCACCATATACAGTTCTAACCACTGAGCCACCATATACAGTGCTAGCCACTGAGCCATTGTACAGTGCTAACCACTGAGCCACCGTATACAGTGCTAACCACTGAGCCACCATACAGTGCTAACCACTGAGCCACCATATACAGTGCTAACCACTGAGCCACCATATACAGTGCTAACCACTGAGCCACCATATACAGTGCTAACCACTGAGCCACCGTATACAGTGCTAACCACTGAGCCACCATATACAGTGCTAACCACTGAGCCCCCATATACAGTGCTAACCACTGAGCCACCATATACAGTGCTAGCCACTGAGCCATTGTACAGTGCTAACCACTGAGCCACCATATACAGTGCTAACCACTGAGCCACCGTATACAGTGCTAACCACTGAGCCACCGTATACAGTGCTAACCACTGAGCCACCATATACAGTGCTAACCACTGATCCACCATATACAGTGCTAACCACTGAGCCACCGTATACAGTGCTAACCACTGAGCCACCGTATACAGTGCTAACCACTGAGCCACCATATACAGTGCTAACCACTGAGCCACCGTATACAGTGCTAACCACTGAGCCACCGTATACAGTGCTAACCACTGAGCCACCATATACAGTGCTAACCACTGAGGCACCATATACAGTGCTAACCACTGAGCCACCATATACAGTGCTAACCACTGAGCCACCGTATACAGTGCTAACCACTGAGCCACCATATACAGTGCTAGCCACTGAGCCATTGTACAGTGCTAACCACTGAGCCACCATATACAGTGCTAACCACTGAGCCACCGTATACAGTGCTAACCACTGAGCCACCGTATACAGTGCTAACCACTGAGCCACCATATACAGTGCTAACCACTGAGGCACCATATACAGTGCTAACCACTGAGCCACCATATACAGTGCTAACCACTGAGCCACCGTATACAGTGCTAAACACTGAGTCAACATATACAGTGCTAACCCTGAGCCACCATATACAGTGCTAACCACTGAGCCACCATATACAGTGCTAACCACTGAGCCACCGTATACACCATATAAATCCTGCAACAACAGCATACTTTCTGGAGAGAGGACTGTACTATTCAGTGCATATTTCTACAGCACCTGTTCATTTCACCCACTCCCGATGCAATAGCATCCGGCCTATTTCTAGTATAGTGTAAATAATATGGAATGTCCTGTAATGTAATGTAATGTGATATGTCAGTATATATGTGAAATGTCAGGGTGTTTCCTGCAGTTTATGACACCCCAATAACTGTAGCCGTGTGGTTATACCTAAAATCATGATTGTTGGTGTTCTTCTGTTGCCAAGTGGGTCCCCCAGGGGGCGCTAGCTCACAACAGATAATGTAGTAGATGTCACCTGCAGTCCTATGTAACAGTACAGATGTTGGGTGTCCGGCCATATGGGGCCCTGTTAGTTGAGGGCAAGGCAGCCCTGATTCCGGTGATCTTGCCCTGCTCTCTCCTCAGAGCAGTAATCAAGATCACAGTCACCTTCGATGAGGCCACATCACACAGAGTTTATGAAGGTTCTCAGTGAAGAACACACTTGTGTGACACTCGGGCGCTTGTCTTGCACGTTGCTTGGTTGGGCATATTCCACACTGTGCTGCAGAGCGCTCCCCTCGTCCCCGGGCTCCACACTCTCGTACCTGAGCCCCACTGAAGTCTTCGGTGTTTGGTAACTCAGACGCCATCTCCCCCAGGGGATCCGTCCAAAGGAACAAGCATGGCCTATGTCTGACAAAGGTTTCTTCAGGGTACCTTTACACGCTGCTACTACAGGCTGGATACAACCCGCTACTTCACGTGCACGAGCACGCTCAAACGGTCACAAACGGTAAACACACCACCTTTACACGCCGCCACAAGGTGCGCTACGCTACGTGACATCTATAGCTAGATACATCGCCGGGTGTCTCAAGTAGCCAGCTGTAGCTCATCTTACCTCATTTACACACCGCTACAACAAGCTAATATGGGCGGACCTGGTGCAGCAGGGACAGCACATAGGCGTGCTACAATTGTGGATTACGAGACGTCCGTACGCTGATAGGACAAAGCAATAACATCATGATTGGGCAGCCATCGCAGGAGGCTGATTAATACATGACGCTCGAGCAATTGTGTAGTGTGACTGCTCAGCTCCTTAAATATGCCGCCCTGTGCGGTGACTACCAATCGCAACGCAGGAGCTTCCTCCAATGATCGCTGAAGGGGCGCGGTAACACGGAGCCTGGGTCACGCCTTAGCTACATTCCAGCTACATAGCCTGGTGTCCAGACATCCCTTCTGTAGCTTCTGTACACGCCGATACAGCTCGCTGCAATCGGCTTTGTAGCCATCTGTTTCAGAGCAGTGCTGGGAAACAGATGTATCTGTTGCCGGCTGCCTCCTACCGTCTTTACACGCCGCTACTACGGGGGATATTGACGCTACAAGCTACATTTGTAGCCTGTAGCGGGTTGTATCCATCCTGTTGTAGCGGCGTGTAAAGGTACCCTCACAGCTAGTACTGTGGCAACCCGTCCGCTCAAGTCCAGGCCAAAGTCCACTGAACCAGCACCAGCCGCTGTGCAGGTTTGAGGACAAAACAAGTACCAGTAGAAGGAGGCGCGCACTCACCAATGGCTCCTCTGCTTTTTCTTGGGACTCTCCTGACTATAACCACAGTGCAGGCCTGTTTGGTTATTTAATCTCCACCCCAAGGGGGTGGACACACCAGTTCTAGAGAAAATCCATAACTCCTTCTTAAGGGGTGTACTAGCTCACTAGCTAATCTAACCTTAAATTACCCAAAGTACTAGGGGGCAGAAGCATAAACATTGTACCATTAACCTCTAACATGTCAACATACACCATACCTCCCTACTGTCCCAGATTCATCAGGACAACAGGAATTGAGCAAAAGGAAGGCCCTGATAATAGGAAGAGGTGAGAGGGGTCACCTCCTGATGTTTACCTGAGGGTCCTTCCCCCCCATCACCATCACATGCTTAGGCCCTCGCTAGCCCTGCACTAACCCTGGCAAGTGAGCAGGCTGGTAAGGACACTAGTCTCACAACTACAATACCCATACCACCACCCTTAAAGGGTGTACTAGCTCACTATCTAATTTAACTCTAGTTTTCCCAAAGTACCAGGGAGCAGCAGCACAAGCATTGTTGACATGCCCACTCCAGGGCCGGGGGTACTCGGAAATCGGGCAGCAGTTGTTCTTCTTCACTTCTTGGTTCTTTTCACGGGGACAGACAGGGGTTGAGATCCGGTACCGTAACCCTGGCAGTGTCATTTTAATTAAACTAGGGTAGATGATAGGGGATGACTAGTGAAAAGGGGTATTCATGACACCACCTGCGGTATGCAGCCAGGGCGGCTGCTGCTGCTTCAGAACCCCTGGGGAAGGTGACCGGCAGCTTGGAAGGTTTCAATCCCCGCAAGTGGAGCGCGGTCCCTAGGGCAGCGGGATGAAGGAGTCAGTTTGTACCTTGGCAGATGTTCACTGGGTCGTCAGTACCCCGATGTCTCATGCGGCCGGTGGTTGCCGCTAAAGAAAGTCTCACACACCACAGCTGGAGTTCTGTTACTTATAATTGATAGTTTCAGCATGGCCGCCGGGTCCTTCCCTTGCCAACCTCCGGTTCAGCGTTGTCTCCAGAACCAGGTTAGTGCAGTCGAGCCTCGGTTGGTGCCCTCTTCCTTCCTCTCTAGGCGTTTTTGTCTCTGGTTGTCCCCTCGTGCTAAATCTCGTCTCTCCGCTCCTTTCATAGCGCCTGCACAGCACAGAGCTCAAGTACCAACACCTACGGGTGCTGCTCTGCCCCTCCCTGGGCTCTGCTCCCTAGTTCAGCTGCCTTCCCCCAGTTGTGTTCTGTGTTCAGCCACAGCTCCTGTTAGAAGCCTGGGGCCTCCGGTTCAACAGGAGCATAAAGCATCCGCGCCGTGTTCAGGGTTGGGTCCCTGTGTCGTCAACCAGCCCCTCTGTTGGGGATCTACGTCTTGTTCCGTACCCCAAGGGCTCCCTTCTTCCTCCATATCTCACTGTCTTTCCCTCCCGAGGCAAGCGTGGTCGTGCTCCAGCCCGCGGGAGTCAGCACCACAGCGCCCCTACACTCTCGACTTCCACTCCACTCTAATAGTCTCTCCTTCTCCTACTCAGTACGGACTACTTCTCCACTGACACTTCCCTGTCGCCCTTTTAGAGCCTGGGTCCTCCCTCAGGGTGCACCCACCTCCCGGGGACTACGGGTTGTGTGTGTGTGTTCTTGTCTCAACTGCACCATCCCAGCACCTAGAGAGCAGAGGCACAACCTTCCTTAACCACAGGAGTGCAGGACCTCTGCCCACATTCCCCAATTGGCAAAGGTTAGTGCATTCTCGAGCAATCCGGTACACAGACTCACAAAGTTTAACTTTTTATAAACAACAACAATAACAAAGAGCAATAGTCATTACTTTTCTTCCCTTTCGGGAGGCACTTATGCTTAAATGTTATGAAAACAGATTCCAGTTTGTCACAAAGACTTAGTCGGGATCTGCAGCTCTCTGGCGCCCCCTTATCCTGCTGGACAAATCCGGTATTGCCGGAGGATAAGAAAGGAGCCCAGCTGCCCTAATTTATGTTGTCTGCTGCGGCACGTGATGTAACAGGATGTATATATACCTCCAGCTCCTGTCAGGAACGTATATATATACCTCGATCCCGTCACCCTCAGGCCACAATATCACATAACTACAAACATTATGCTGCCACCTCCGATCTCTATCAGGTGGATTAGTCACCTGTCTGGTAACGTGTAATTGCGGGGTTGTGTGTCACCACATCATAGAACAGGAAGAACGAATCTAAGCAAATTATAAACGTTTACTCCAGAAAGTTGTCACTGTTTAGGCTGCCTTCACACTACGGATTTTGTAAATCCGATGCTGTCCGATAAAAATCGGACAGCATCGGACTTATTTTTGCCCCCATGCAGCCCTATGGGCATCGGACCGAATCGGATGTGCACTAAATGCCATCCGATTTGGTCCGATCTGATTCTGTCCGATTTTTTTATCGGTGCAAAAATCAAAGCATGCTCCGATTTTTGCACCGAAAATAAAATCGGACAAAATCGGATCGGACCAAATTGGATGGCATTTAGTGCACATCCGATTCGGTCCAATCAATTTATCACGGGGCCCTATGGAGCAGGGTCCGAGGAAACATCTGATGTCTCCTCGGACCTTATTTTACTGTACTGAGCATGCTCAGTACAGTAAAACTTCTCCAAACTGGAAGGCAGGGGTTAAAAAAAAAAAAAAAAAAGTTTATGCTCACCTATTCCCAAGGCCCCGCCGTCTCCCCCAGGCTCCCGGTGTCTGCAGAGGTCTTCTACTTCTGTACAGGACCTGCCGTGATGTCACAGTCACGTGAGCAGTATCCCGTACCGGGGCTTAAAACAAGTCTCAGTCCAAAGTCCTTCGCCCAGCCGTACAGTGTCCATGGCGGGTTAACTATGCACATATTACTATTTATATTTTTACACTCTCCGGTACCTATCTAATGACTTATACACCTAATTTACACGATTCTATATTCTAGCTACTATATACATTGACTAGAAAAAGTTCTCTGCAGCACTCGGCTACTACCAATGACGTACAATTGCTAACAAGCTGTATGAGAAAAAAGTTTAAAAACTTCTTTTCACAGGGACTGATTCCCGGTCACGTAACCCTGGCGGTGTCATTTTAATAAACGGAGGTAGATGACAGGGGGTGACTAGGGAAAAGGGGTGTTCATGACGCAACCTGTGGTATGCGGCCAGGGCGGCCGCTGCTGCTTCAGGACCTCTGGGGACAGTGACCGGCAGCTTGGATGGTTCCACTCCCCACAGGTGTAGCGCAAGTCCCTCAAGGTACCTTTACACGCCGCCACGGCAGGCTAGATACATCCCGCTACAGGCTACAAATGTAGCTTGTAGCGCCAATGTAGCCCGTCGTAGCGGCGTCTGAAGACGTGACGATACAGCCGGCAACAGATACATCTGTTTCCTAGCTCTGCTCGAAAACTGATGGCTACAACGCCGATGGTAGCGAGCTGTATCGGCGTGTAAAGAAGCAACGGAAGGGAACTCGGGACAGCCTGCGATGTAGCTAAGGCGTGACCCTGGCTCCGTATTACCACGCCCCATGTGCGATCATTGGAGGAAGCTGCTGCATGACGATTGGTTGTCGCTGCCTAGGGAGGCATATTTAAGGAGCTGAGCAGTCACACTACACAATTGCTCGAGCGTCATGTATTACTCAGCCTCCTGCGTTGCCTGCCCAATCAGGATGTTATTGCTTCGTCCTATCAGCGTACGGACGGCTCGTAATCCACAATTGTGGCACGCCTATGTGCTGTCCCTGCTGCACCAGGTACGCCCATAGTAGCTGGTTATAGCGGTGTGTAAATGAGCTACAGATGGCTACTTGAGACACCCGGCGATGTAGCTAGCTATAGATGTAGCGTGGCGTAGCGCACCTTGTGGCGGCGTGTAAAGAGGGTGCGTTGACCGTTTGTAACCGTTTGAGCGTGCTCGTGCACGTGAAGTAGCAGGATGTATCCAGCCTGCCGTCGCGGCGTGTAAAGGTACCTTCAGGCAGTGGGATGGAGGAGTCAGTTCGTACCTTAGCAGATGTTCACTGGGTCGTCAGTACCCCGATGTGAGGGTTACAGAGCCCTGGACCCCCTCTACACTCCTTCTCTCTTTAAATATGGTTGTCCTCGACTGTGTAACCCTGGGGTATATAAAAAAAATATAGATTTTTTTGAGCAATAAAGACATACATTACAATACCATTAAATAATGCACGTACATCATTAAAGTCCATCCGGGCATCATTCCTAAATAAGAGACGGCCGTAAAAGCAAACACAGGGGAGCTCAGGTTATGTTTGACTCTTCTCGCCCTGCACATACCTGAAAATCATCATAACAATTGCAGGAATCTCAAGTCTCATTTGTCCTTTTCCTCTGGTCAATTTCCTTGGCGCGTCCCTTACAACGTTACAAGCAGTTCAGAGATCCGTCAGACTCCCTGCGTTTCCCTCTTCTTTGTATTTGTGCACAGTTCTCTATGGATCCGTTATATACAGCATCTGGGGTGAAAGTGCAGTTCATGGATAACAGAGGCACAGTCTGTGGTGCCCCGCAACGAGTGCATCTCAGTGATGAAATAGTTAAATCCAGAGCTCCATGAACCACAAGCACCACTTAGAGGGCCAATCAGGTCCTGGTGGGAGGAATGTAAGGTGTAGTGTGGGGGAAGAGGAGTAAAGTAAAGGAGTCAGAGAGGAGAACGTGGGAGCAGGGATCTGCACAGTGCCGTGCAGGCCTGAAAAAGGCAACCAGCCGGGAGGGCACCATCAAGCGGTGACCCAGACCGGAAAACGGGCAAAAAAGCAACTAAGCAACAGGTTAAAAAGACACCCATGCCCAATCTCACCGGACACCGGTTCCGAGGTAAACAGACGTCCACAGCTGTTCTGCAAAACCGGAGTGACGGAGTAGCTTCATAGGAGCGCCTCACTACAGCCGGTAACCCAGCAGTCTTACCAGCGGGGTACCTACCATTGGGACACAGGACCCTTTACAGCCGGCTTAGTACTCCGGTTAAGGAATCCAATAGAAGTTCTCCCAGTACCCTGAACTGGTGCACTAAGGCGGCAACGGCAACAAGATAGAACAGTTAGTAAAGGAGGAACACCGTGGAGCTCTGGACAGAGGCTGTTCATCACTGGGATCACCCGGTCCGTTGCCTAAAGACTGTATACTGTGCACTGCACTGAACTTACAGTAAAGACCCGTTACAGAGAAGCATCGTGTCAGTGCACTTCTTCCAGAACTGCTATTAACTCTTGCATCTCTCCAACTACCTGAGCTGCCGTATTACATCCAGAGCAGCTCCTGGCCCCGGGGACTCCTGCTCATCGGGTGGGCAGTGACATCATGATGGGGGTGGTCTCTATGGCACTGGGGGACAGCATTCACCTCTCCCTCCCCATGCGGTTTCTTCCCTACCTGCTGTTTTTTTCCCCCCTCGCTCTCTGCCCCCCCAGCGCTACGGGGTGACCATGGTGCAGACTGAGCGAGTGCAGGGTGACCGTGGTGCGGGGTGGGTGCGGGATGACCGTAGTGCAGGCTGGCTGTGGGCTGAGTGCAGGCAGAGTGAGTGCCATGTGACCGTGGTGTGGGGTGAGTGTGGTGTGAGTGCAGGCTGAGTGTTAGTGTGGGGTGACCATGGTGTGGGCTGAGTGAGTGCAGGGTGAGTGAGTGCAGGATGAGTGTGGTGTGACCGTGGTGTGGGGTGAGATTGAGCTGCCCCTGCAGTACTTGGCTATTGCTGCTGCTCTCTGCTCCTCCATCAGTTCCGCACAAGATCCTGTGATGACATCATGATCATGTGACCTGGCTCTGCCCTTGATCATGACATCACCACAGGTCCTGTAAGTCAGTCCCAGCTTATCAGTGGCGGGTGCGATTGCTGGCGGGGGCTGCGGCGTTGGGTTAGTGGGGGCGGACTGCGGGGACCGGGCGTTAGTGATCTTGTGCCATATTTCCATACCTATCAATTGGGTGTGCTAATATGATGCTTGTGGAAGAGACATAGGCGACATCCAGACGGAAGTGGAGGAGCCACTGATCAATTATATATAGAGATATCCTGGGATTTGGCATTACAGGTAATTTGGAGAAGTTCTGGATGATTTGGGGATCTTATGGTTAATGTTTTAACTTCTGGTTTGATTATCATTTAGAAATGATGTTTTACGTCTTATTCATTTCAGTTTGTGTTTTGCTTCAAGACGACTGCATCATGGAGTGAGTCTGACCAGGACAATGGTTTCCTTTGCAGATTTCCTGGCAGTTGACTTGTGGTGGGCTGCGGAAAAAAAAAATTGCTAATATTTTCCTTTTTTTTTTTTGTAGTCTCCAACATTCACTTCATGAAAGATTGTATATTGTATATTTGTATTTATAGAGAAGGAGAAATCCATCCTTAGTATGTCTGTTGTGGAGCGGCCGCACCCATCTCTTCGGACTCCATAGTCTGATGACCTGTGCATTGGGGGCTTCAGTTGAGATTCTGTCTTATTTCTCTCCTCAGTTCCTCCGAGATTTCAGGTTGATGTAGAAGGTCCAAGTTCCATCTCCATCTTGGATGAGGAAGTCTCTATGTGGGCGTCAGGCGTGTAAGTTGTACTTTTTACATTCCAGTCTAGAAAACGTTCTACCTCCAGATCTTGATGGCTTGTAATCCTTATAATGTTTACATTTCTATCTCTGGAATATTGGGTTGGGTCTTCGGTAATTGGACCACCATGGTTGTTTTTTTAATAAAGGTGGTGGTCCGCTTCCTTCTTTCCCTTTATCTCTTTATCTGTGTTTTAGATACACATATGGAGAGAAAGTACCAGGAAACGTGACCCTCAGCGTCTGCCAAAAGAAACATAGATACTGGCACTGGTGGTGGTCAGAGGATGAACGTGAACAGGAGGATAAAGGAGACCTCTGCACGTCCTATAATGGCAAGGTAAGGGGGCGAAGAGCAGGCTGCTCCGCATGGGTGGGGCCACAATTTATTGGTTATAAAGGATACCAGACTAGTTGAGGAGATGTCTGGTTTGGAAACTTCTTGAAGACCCTCTGACAAATCAGACTGAGAAAGTCCATTCTATGGAACTAACACTGACTGACTGGTACGGAGGCGAGAGGACCCTGCCCTCGTGAGCTTACATTCTACAGGACAATGGGGAGGAGACAGTTGGGGGGCTTTGTCGGTGGTGAGGAGGCAACGTCTAGACACCGGAGACACCAGAAGGTCAGAGATTCGTGGCCTCCTGTCAATCCGCCAAGGCCTTCAGAAGGTGAGAGATTCCCAATCTCCCGACCTACCACCTGGGACACCGGAAGGTGAGAGATTCCCACTCTCCCGACCTACCACCTGGGACACCGGAAGGTGAGAGACTCAGGATCCAGGCACCAGGCTGAGACGAGGTCTGGGGGACTATCTATTTTCCTCATGGAGAGGAATCTGCCTGCCAGCACAAGGAGACAGATAAGCTGATAATTGTCAGTCTCCTTGTGCTGGCAGGCAGATTCCTCTCCATGAGGAAAATAAAACATTGTAAAAATGTACTTTTTTAATCTTTAGAACAATTCGAAATAGAAATTAAATACTGCTTTATTATTAATATTTAATATTGTTTGCTGGTTATTTTCAGATATTAGTTGTGTTAATTATGCAGTTAGGGGAGGAGCTTCACCAGTAAATGACCTTTCTCTTATTGGTGCCTCCATAAACCGGAAGATGTGAATATTTATCTGTGAAGACACAACTTTTCTCAGTGCATTCCTGGGGTTAATGTTCTTAATTTGTCCAGACTATTCACCTTTTGTTTGTTGTCTCATGTTTTCTAAGTCATTGTTTATTGCCAGACTATGCAGAGTTTTGCAGAGAGCCCCCACTGACCCCGTGTCTCCACAGAGGAGAGCACCCACTGACCCCCGTGTCTCCACAGAGGAGAGCCCTCACTGACCCCTGTGTCTCCACAGAGGAGAGCACCCACTGACCCCCGTGTCTCCACAGAGGAGAGCCCCCACTGACCCCCGTGTCTCCACAGAGGAGAGCGCCCACTGACCCCCGTGTCTCCACAGAGGAGAGCACCCACTGACCCCCGTGTCTCCACAGAGGAAAGCCCCCACTGACCCCCGTGTCTCCACAGAGGAGAGCACCCACTGACCCCCGTGTCTCCACAGAGGAGAGCCCCCACTGACCCCCGTGTCTCCACAGAGGAGAGCACCCGCTGACCCCCCGTGTCTCCACAGAGGAGAGCCCCCGCTGACCCCCCCGTGTCTCCACAGAGGAAAGCCCCCACTGACCCCCGTGTCTCCACAGAGGAGAGCACCCACTGACCCCCTTGTCTCCACAGAGGAGAGCACCCACTGACCCCCGTGTCTCCACAGAGGAGAGTACCCACTGACCCCCGTGTCTCCACAGAGGAGAGCCCCCACTGACCCCCGTGTCTCCACAGAGGAGAGCGCCCACTGACCCCCGTGTCTCCACAGAGGAGAGCACCCACTGACCCCCGTGTCTCCACAGAGGAGAGCCCCCACTGACCCCCGTGTCTCCACAGAGGAGAGCAGTCACTGACCCCCGTGTCTCCACAGAGGAGAACACCCACTGACCCCCGTGTCTCCACAGAGGAGAGCACCCACTGACCCCCGTGTCTCCACAGAGGAGAGCACCCACTGACCCCCGTGTCTCCACAGAGGAGAGCACCCAGTGACCCCCGTGTCTCCACAGAGGAGAGCGCCCACTGACCCCCGTGTCTCCACAGAGGAGAGCACCCACTGACCCCTTTGTCTCCACAGAGGAGAGCACCCACTGACCCCCGTGTCTCCACAGAGGAGAGCACCCACTGACCCCCGTGTCTCCACAGAGGAGACCACACACTGACCCCCGTGTCTCCACAGAGGAGAGCACCCACTGACCCCCGTGTCTCCACAGAGGAGAGCACCCACTGACCCCCGTGTCTCCACAGAGGAGAGCCCCCACTGACTCCAGTGTCTCCACAGAGGAGAGCACCCACTGACCCTCGTGTCTCCACAGAGGAAAGCCCCCACTTTCCCCCGTGTCTCCACAGAGGAGAGCCCCCGCTGACCCCCGTGTATCCACAGAGGAGAGCCCCCACTGACCCCTGTGTCTCCACAGAGGAGAGCACCCACTGACCCCCGTGTCTCCACAGAGGAGAGTGCCCACTGACCCCCGTGTCTCCACAGAGGAGAGCACCCACTGACCCCCGTGTCTCCACAGAGGAGAGCACCCACTGACCCTCGTGTCTCCACAGAGGAGAGCCCCCACTGACCCCCGTGTCTCCACAGAGGAGAGCCCCCACTGACCCCCGTGTCTCCACAGAGGAGAGCCCGCACTGACCCTCGTGTCTCCACAGAGGAGATCACCCACTGACCCCCGTGTCTCCACAGAGGAGAGCACCCACTGACCCCCGTGTCTCCACAGAGGAGAGCCCCCACTGACCCCCGTGTCTCCACAGAGGAGAGCCCCCACTGACCCCCGTGTCTCCACAGAGGAGATCACCCACTGACCCCCGTGTCTCCACAGAGGAGAGCGCCCACTGACCCCCGTGTCTCCACAGAGGAGAGCACCCACTGACCCCCGTGTCTCCACAGAGGAGAGCACCCACTGACCCTCGTGTCTCCACAGAGGAGAGCCCCCACTGACCCCCGTGTCTCCACAGAGGAGAGCCCCCACTGACCCCCGTGTCTCCACAGAGGAGAGTGCCCACTGACCCCCGTGTCTCCACAGAGGAGAGCACCCACTGACCCCCGTGTCTCCACAGAGGAGAGCCCCCACTGACCCCCAAGTCTCCACAGAGGAGAGCATCCACTGACCCCCCCCCCCCCCCGTGTCTCCACAGAGGAGAGCCCCCACTGACCCCCGTGTCTCCACAGAGGAGATCACCCACTGACCCCCGTGTCTCCACAGAGGAGAGCACCCACTGACCCTCGTGTCTCCACAGAGGAGAGCCCCCACTGACCCCCGTGTCTCCACAGAGGAGAGCCCCCACTGACCCCCGTGTCTCCACAGAGGAGAGTGCCCACTGACCCCCGTGTCTCCACAGAGGAGAGCACCCACTGACCCCCGTGTCTCCACAGAGGAGAGCCCCCACTGACCCCCAAGTCTCCACAGAGGAGAGAGCCCACTGACCCCCGTGTCTCCACAGAGGAGAGCCCCCACTGACCCCCAAGTCTCCACAGAGGAGAGCATCCACTGACCCCCCCCCCCCCCCCGTGTCTCCACAGAGGAGAGCCCCCACTGACCCCCGTGTCTCCACAGAGGAGATCACCCACTGACCCCCGTGTCTCCACAGAGGAGAGCACCCACTGACCCTCGTGTCTCCACAGAGGAGAGCCCCCACTGACCCCCGTGTCTCCACAGAGGAGAGCCCCCACTGACCCCCGTGTCTCCACAGAGGAGAGCACCCACTGACCCCCGTGTCTCCACAGAGGAGAGCCCCCACTGACCCCCAAGTCTCCACAGAGGAGAGCATCCACTGACCCCCCCCCCCCCCCGTGTCTCCACAGAGGAGAGCCCCCACTGACCCCCGTGTCTCCACAGAGGAGATCACCCTCTGACCCCCGTGTCTCCACAGAGGAGAGCACCCACTGACCCCCGTGTCTCCACAGAGGAGAGCACCCACTGACCCCCATGTCTCCACAGAGGAGAGAGCACCCACTGACCCCCGTGTCTCCACAGAGGAGAGCACCCACTGACCCCCGTGTCTCCACAGAGGAGAGCACCCACTGACCCCCGTGTCTCCACAGAGGAGAGCCCCCACTGACCCCCGTGTCTCCACAGAGGAGAGCACCCACTGACCCCCATGTCTCCACAGAGGAGAGAGCACCCACTGACCCCCGTGTCTCCACAGAGGAGAGCACCCACTGACCCCCGTGTCTCCACAGAGGAGAGCACCCACTGACCCCCGTGTCTCCACAGAGGAGAGCCCCCACTGACCCCCGTGTCTCCACAATGTGCTGTTGATGGATCCCACAATTTAGGGCCCAGACTCTGTGAACCTAATATTGACCCTCTGTTTGCAGACTGACCGCTCCGGGAAACTCACTGTACAGGTGGATTTATCTCAGTTCAGACTTCGAGATTTCAAATACCAGAGACAACTGGAGGTGGAGGCGTCAGTGGAGGAGGACGGCACAGGTAATGGGATCACGGGCGCACGACTTCTGCAGGCCAACAGCTCGTCATCATGACATAACCTGAGGTTGAGACGAAATCTCACCAGGGAAATGTGTTGTGACTCTGAGGTGAATATGGGATCTCATGGGTGGCGTCACGAGCAGTTGATTATAAATTGGGAGTGGGGAGGGGATCACATACAGTTGGTGGCAGTGGGGAGGGGGTCACATACAGTTGGTGGCAGTGGGGAGGGGTAACATACAGTTGGTGGGAGTGGGGAGGGGTCTCAGGCAGTTGGTGGGAGTGGGGAGGCGTAACATACAGTTGGTGGGAGTGGGGAGGGGTCTCAGGCAGTTGGTGGGAGTGGGGAGGCGTAACATACAGTTGGTGGGAGTGGGGAGGGGTCTCAGGCAGTTGGTGGGAGTGGGGAGGCGTAACATACAGTTGGTGGGAGTGGGGAGGGCATAACAAAGTGGAGTTTGGGAGGACTTTTTATTGAGTTGGTGTGAGGGTAAGAAGGAGAGTGGGCATGAGATACATAAGGGAGTCACATAGAGTTAGTGTGATTAATGAGGGGGTAATGTGGCGCTATGCATTCACAGGTACCCACAGGCCTTCCTAGAACACAGATGAATATCCACAGCAGGTACAGTAGTACAACCAACACCTTCCACCCCAGCACAGTAGGGGGAGCTCCACTTGCTCCCCTTAGGCAAGATCCCCTATAAATACTGATGCTGGGGAGGAGTTAGTTAGAGCGTGCAGACGCTAGGAGAGCTGCAGATACATCCTGGTGATCGGTGCCGTGTTAGGCCCGAACCAGTGACCCTGAACAGCCTCTGAGGAGTCCTGCCAAGCCCAAGAGTGGGTACGGAAGGCAAGGAGAGGAAAGAGTGGGAAGAGTGGGGACCGAGGAGCCAGAAAAGGTCCACCCAAACAACACACCGGACACCGGGGTCCACATCTGTAAGAGAGCTACACGCCCAGCAGAGAACCCGGAAAACCGTGGAGACTCCAGTCACCCGGTCACCTGCTTAATCACAGTCCAGGGAGCCAGACACCATGGAGAGAGAGAAACGGCGGTAGTCATCAGAGGTGTCCCGTTGACAGCGCAGGTGGAGAGAGAGAGAGTAGCGGAGGCCAGCCAAGTTCTACATGGGGCATGGGCTTCAACACGGGGAAAAGAGGACACGGAGGCCTTACACGCACTTGCTGTGGAGATTCAACTGTGTTTTCTGGTCACCCGACAGTGTTCCGGACTTTTACCTGCTATACCACCAGTAAAAGGTAAAGAGACCTTCAACAACGTGTGTGTGCGTTCTTCACCCCCTGTCCCCACTACCCGCAGAGACTATCCCGTTAACCCACAACCTGGCCAAAACCCTGCTCCATTCCTCACAATCATCAGTGCTGCGGAGGATTAGCTCTAGGTGTAGGGAGCTGCTCCATCCTAGCCGCAATACCATCACCCTCCAGAGGACTATGGTGGTGCTGGTGTCTAGTCACCAGGCACTACAGGTGGCGTCACATAATAAAGGCTGCAATCTCTTAATTGGAGGCTGTCTCCCCATCGGGGCCACGGATCTGGGCAGGCCACCAGTGAGATCCCCCACCGAAGCTGAGGGCCCAGACATCCGAGTTCCCATACCCTGGGGCGGTACAGTAACAAGACAGGATAAGTGTTACAATTAGAGATGAGCGATGTTCGATTAGAATTGTCAGCCAATTTCAGATTCGACCTGTTTTGGGCGATGTTCAAGTCATTCGACGAATTCGAACAATTTGCTAAAAATCCGGTAATTCGAGTTTCTGTTGCTATATAATACCCGGCCATTTTCTCAGTGCTGCAGCTCAGTGTCAGACGTCCCCGCTGCTGGTGCTGGTGTGTGAAATACAGACCCAGCTAGTTAGATAGATAGCGATTCAATTACAGGTTAGATAGAGAGATAGTTGATACGTTTAGGGACTACTTCCAAGAACAGCACTTTTGAGGGCTTAAAAGCAGTGTGTGCCAGGCAGGTCTGTTCCAGTGCTGTGCAAGTGTTTTTACAGCATCTAGCCAAAGCTAGCCTAGTAAATACTTTGTCGCTACTAGCAGTGTGACAGGCATTGGTGTAGCACTGTTGTGAAGAAAGCAACACCGCCTGTCTGTAATAGCCACTTTTTACTGCATCTAGCCCAGTCAATCCATATTGGCTAGTCGCAGTGTGTGACAGGCATTGGTGTAGCACTGTTGTGAAGAAAGCAACACCGCCTGTCTGTAATTGCCACTTTTTACTGCATCTAGCCCAGTCAATCCATATTGGCTAGTCGCAGTGTGTGGCAGGCATTGGTGTAGCATTGTTGTGAAGAAAGCAACACCACCTGTCTGTAATTGCCACTTTTTACTGCATCTAGCCTAGTCAATCCATATTGGCTAGTCGCAGTGTGTGGCAGGCAGTGGTGTAGCATTGTTGTGAAGAAAGCAACACCGCCTGTCTGTAATATTCACCTTTTACTGCATCTAGCCCAGTCAATCCATATTGGCTAGTCGCAGTGTTTGGCAGGCATTGGTGTAGCACTGTTGTGAAGAAAGCAACACCACCTGTCTGTAATTGCCACTTTTTACTGCATCTAGCCTAGTCAATCCATATTGGCGCTGTCAGACATGGATAGCACCACCTTTTCATGAATGCGACTTAATAAGTCCACCTGCATCTCCCTCCCAGACCAGCAGTTTCTGGGGACACCCTACTCAACC